>VZRZ01002792.1:2822354-2868900 GCA_013398175.1 Climacteris rufus | reverse complement strand
AAAAAAAAAAACAACACAAAAGATCTGGAAGAGAGGAGGGGAACATACCTATATAGAAAGTCATGAAGAAAACATACATGCATAAATATTTTTCTGCCACTTCTGATTACTTGTTGGTGTGGGGTGTTTTTTACTTTCTGCTTCTCTTTCTAGATTACTGATAGTCCAGTTGTGGGTGCTCTTCGCCCAAGGAACGCTCAGCTGGACTGCTCCAAGTTGGAGATGCTGGGGATAGGTCAGAGAACACCATTTCGAGCTGGGATCAAAGAATCACTTTGGCCTTTCCTTGTTGACAAGAGATGGAGACAGACAGTTTTCCATTAGTTTGTAACTTTTTTAGAAAAAGTATGGTATGTGGCACTTTTTTAAAAGAAAAAATAGTTTTGTATGAGTGTTCCTAAATTGTGACATTTATGAGCTTTCATTTAATGGGGTAAACAAATGGTCTTGCACTAGTGAAACTTAGCCTAAAAAAAGTTCAGTGACAAAAACTGAGCCTATTTGATGTCATGGATTTTTCCTTCCATTTGTACCAGTCTGACTTAATATCTGTTCTTGGTGGATTGAGGTTCTTAGTAATCAGTACTGTGTGATGCTAAGAATGACTCGGATCACTTGCTGACTTACTTTTGGCTGAAATATGTTGTTGATGCTTAAGGTCTGTGCCATTATTGTATATACCATTTCTCTTCATTAACAGACATAGTCAGTTATTTTATCACCAAAAATATGAGGTTTTGTTTTAATTTTTGAAGGTGGTGTACTTAGGGAGTTAAGCTGAAGTAGGAATCCTTAAATGTTTGTTTTGCTTGAGCTCTGATCAAAATGTTTTTTAAAAAAGTGAAACTTTATTTTTGCAATTATCAAGTGTACTTTTTATGCTTGAAATATTTTCAGAATGTTCTGTAACCTGAATGCTTGCAGCTTGTATTTGTACAGTAAGTTGTATGCATTTGTTAATGGTGACTTATAAAAGCTGGAAGAGGGTGGGGAGGATGGGAAACCATTAGTTTTGACCTGGGGTTTTTTTGGGTGGGGGGTTGGAGTTGGAGGATTTTCCTTTTTTTTTTTTTTTTTTTTTTTTTTTTTTTTTTTTTTTTTTTAATTTTCTTTTGATTGGGTGTTTGGTTTTTTTTTGTATGAAAGCACAAAATATCTTCATCTTTCTCTTTTTGGGGACAGTATTTGGGATTGGTCAAATTAATGGAGGAAGTTTGTTAGTACATGGAGATGAAGAGGAAAGATGTCTAAGAATTTGTAGCACTGCAGCAGCTTTTGCACAGACTGTCAGACCTGGCACTGATGCAGCTTGTCCTGAAACAGCAAAGTGTGTGGGGTGAAGGTTTGCAACATAATAATGTAACTGTAATAGTCTAATGTAAGAGTCTTTAGTCTGCTTAAGTCTAGTCTTTAAAGCTGGACTCAATAGCTAGATAAAGTGGAGGAAGAGCATGGTTTGTAATGGTTTGCTTGCTTTTCAAGTGGTAGGATCAACAACATAAATGTTCTGATACTGCTAACAGATTATTAGTAAAGCTAGTAAAAGCTGCAATTGGATGGTCATTTATTTTTCTGAGGCTGAAATAAAGGGGGAGGGGAGGGAAATATGTTCAGATTTACTTTTTAGAAAATGTGTGGGAGAAACACAAAAATAGACCAATTGAAGGTCTTGTAAGGGTCAGCTTTACATTCAGTCATTTCATTTCAACTGGCATATGCTAAGCATTCATAATCCAAATTTGTTTTTAGTCTGAGGTCCTGATATTTACATGGTAACCTATCTCCAGAATGACAATAAATATGTATTGCCAGCATGAGAAACAGTCGTTGATTCGTTCTTTACCATCAGGGTTTGTTTATCTGAATCATAAATGTTTGCAGGTCTTGAAATCTGTGTGCCCTTTCAGTGTTATTTTTTTCCCCTTCTTTAATGTAATAATTATTTCCAGGGTTAGATTAGGTTGGATCAGTTTCTCTGTCAGTGTCACTGCCTTGGAGATGTGATAAATGTACACACGAAAGATAAAAAAGGTTTTGAAAATACGAGCCTGAAACATCCTGGGCCTCGGTGCTGGCTCAGGAAGATTCTATGACCCTTCCCCTTACAGGGAAGAGTTTAACTGTATTTTCCTGGGACACACATCCTTGTTCTGGCTGCTGGACATAGGCACAACACAGTACAGAACAAGCACAGGAATGAGGTCCAGAAGTGGGCATACACTTTTTAAGAAGACCCCCAAAGCTCTCTGAGTAATTTCCAAAAAGGTCTAGAAGATGGAACTTCCTGATAACTAATTGTATAGAAAGTGATGCGCTTATCTCCAGGAGTGGGAAAACTTACCTATAGAAAGGCACTCCCAGCAAGGGCAGGCATGTGTGCCCTGGGGGCCTGGACACACCATCAGCTGGATCAGCATTGGTGTTCTCTTTTTCTCCCTTTTTTCTTCTCTCCCCCTGTTTAATTCATCTCTTCCTCTCTTTCTCTCCCCTTTCACCCTATTCCTTTACATAAAACCCCCTGCCATGTTCTTATCTAGGAGGTCCAGGACGCACTGATACCGATGTTCATGCCAGGTGTGTAATTCACTAATAAAACTTGGTAAGCTTTTGCAGACCCTCTTCTGTCATTCTTTGCAACCACAAGTGAGTCATTTGAGGAAATTTCTTGGCTGTTTTAGGAAGCATAAGTGTAAAAAGTGTTTGCTTTTCAGTAGAAACTCTGTGGAAGTTCCAGTGATGCAATCTTCAAGGACTTTTGTGCAGAGCTGGACTTGGAAGCCCATTAGATTTATAAAACAAATTGTTGCCAGTTTTTGGTTGTTTTGCAGTTTTTTGTTTGTTTGTTTTAAGTTTTAAACTGCCTCCATGCATTCTAAATTTCGAATTTTCTAATAGGTAAATTCCCAATTTGCTAAGGATTTTGCAATCAAAATAAAGAAGAAAAAAATAATGTATAAACTGACATCTCTGGATTGTGAAGTACTAGATCTTCTTAAATTCCAAAATTTAATATTTACTCTAAAAGTGGAAAGAAAAAATATCATAGCTCTACATGTCCTCTTTGCTTTAATACTCTGGGATTTGTGGTTTATGGGGTGGAAGTGAAATGGGTAAATCAGATGACACACAAAATCCTTTTGAAATTTACATGAAAATCTCTAGGAAAACCTAATTTCAGCTCAAAACAATCTTTTAGCATCTCTCCCTTCCTACTGTACGTTGTACGGTAGATTTCAAATAAAGCCAGGTTGACAGAAGTTGGTGACATTTCTCATCACACAAAGAGAATTCTAAGTGACAAAATGGCATTTTGGCATTTTTTTCCACCTGCTGTCTGGAAGAGGATCTGGCTGAGTGATCAGTGCACCTGTCAGTTGCACACTGAATTACTACAGCTGAAGGAAGGCAGAAGCAAAATGCACCAAATGCTTCATCCCTGATCAGAAAGAGAGGACATTGTCATCTCCACAGCCTTGGGCCACAGTCCGCTCAGAAGTAATACACTGCAGTGTGAAGTTACAACTGGCTTAGGAGGCAGCACCTTCCCCTATCCCTCAGGGGCCATTGAGATGTGTTTCAAAGGCTGTTGTGAATCACAGGGACTGCACCTGAAACTGTGAAGAACAACTTAATTGAAAAATAATTGCTGTGCATGAAGTTCTGTGTGCTCAGGCTCTTCAAAAACAGCTGAAATAATGCACTCGGCCTTGCCTGACATCACCTCCCTATAGCATCACAGACACACAACCTTTATCTCAGCTTAGTGCATCCAAGCTTGTTCTGCTACTGAAGCAAAGGTGGGTATCGGAATTAGGACAGTTGGCTGAAACCAATTATTCAGTGATTAATATCAGGAGAAATTAGTGAGTCTGTTAAGGAGGATTCCCCCACTGGCACCCCTTCCCCCTTCTTCCCAGTGTGTGTCTGCAGGGCCTGCACGTCGCTGCAGCAGGCTCAGGAAGCACCCTGCTTGTGGAGAGCATGAGGGCAGCAGGTGACCTGCCTCCTGCTCCATCGCCCCTGGATGGACCTTCAGGAGGTACCTGCAGAGCTCCCTGCTGCCCTGGGCCTGGGGGACACCTGGCAGAGCAGGGAACTTAATCTCAATTTATAGCAGTAATTTCTGCCCTAATTTGCATATGGCTGTAAATGTTCACTAACTGTCTAATCACATAAATTATTCAAGTTTTTAACCATTCTGTTTGTACATACTCTGTAACTAAATCAAAACTGGCTGTTCTTTTAAGTGATGCATCTTTGTTTAAGCTATTGGCTTCATGTGTTAACTTTACAACCAGTCACTCACATACAAAACAGTTTGTACATCTAGGGATTACAGTATAAGAGGAACTTAAATGAACTGTATAATAAGATAGAGATATATAGCCTCCTACACTATCCACTGTTTTTGATGAGATTTTGGACTTCAGAGACAAATTTAATGGTAAGCTTAGCACTGTCTTGAGGGTCCCTGAGTTGCAACTTGGAGCTCAGGGAACTTGTGGCTTTACAGTGTTGCTTGTTTACTTTATAACAGTCACTTGCCTGAATTTGTATTTAATTAAAACTTCAGAGAAGTGAGGCTTCTGTCTGAAATGGCTTCTTTATAACCTGAAAAAGGGCTCTTGAGGAGGATTTGCTGTTCAGTGACACTGGCTTCCAAAATAATGACTGCTGTGTAATGTCATAGGGCATTTCCCAGCATGAAAAAATGTCATTAATAGGTACAGAAAAAGAAAAAGTGTGTAGACAGCAGGGATTAGGAATTACATTAAGACAACTATTATGGAAAAGATTTCTCTCTGTGCTTAATGTTCCACTGATTTCAGTAGGGTTCCTGCCCATGCTTACATTTAAGTAGAGGATAAAACTTCGAAGCATCAGTGCTTGGGAGTACCTTGATGAGAGGTGAATAAGGATAGAGATTATGGACTTCCATGTATTTTTAAGTTTTGATAGTACTCTGTTGGGGATACTGTAATTCAAATCAGTATCAAAGAGTGCAGCAGTTAAGTTCCAAGTCCTTTCCCTGTGATGTAGGAACTGGTGATGGCAATGAGTCCAGTCACAGGGGATGGACCTGGTGAGATCCCCAAAGCCACTGGTCCTACCCCAGCACCAGTGACAATGCTGTAAAGTGAGAGTGTGTGCAGATAGGGCTTGCACTGCATTTCATGGGGCTGTTGTGTTAGAAGGCAAAAAAGGGCTAAAACAGCTTGTAGATTTTACTTTAGAGAAATCTGGGAAAGCTCACCATGACTGGTAGTCAAGTAGAGACATGGGAAAAAGCCCTGTGAGACCAACACCCATGGCTCTGCTGTTTCAGCACAGGGAACAGCCTGTGTGGTCAGCAGTTGTGGGAACAGACTTTGTCCTCCAGGATGGCAAACTTCCTTCCAGAAGACAGAACAGACACATTTGGCAGCAAAAGATTTTTCCAGGAAGTTTCTTTGAAACTTTTGGGGCTGATGTACTTTCAACCCCTGGTTGTACATAAAGAGCATTTTCTCACCTCCTATGGTCTTCCTCCCTCCACCAGCACTTCAGCACACAAATCTTTCTAGTCATCAGTACGACTTGTAATTGCTTAGAGTTTCTGATCCTCCTTTTATAGATATATACTCTATTTGCCTGGTACGTTTGAAGTACAAGTGGTTGGGCTTGTTGCCACTGAGGGAAGTTTCCAAAACAACCCAGTACTTCACAATTTCAGACACCATGTTCTGTCCTTGCCTGTCTTGCCAGTTGATTCAACCAGTGTATTTTTATTTTTAACTCAACAAGAAAATGGTCTAATTTTTCAGAATTAGAGATCACCATCTAATAGTGAGTGGCTTGCAAATTCTGAGTCATTAGAATATAGCAAAATCACCACAGTAGTTTTGAGAGTTCGAATGATGGATTGGCAAATAAAGTATGATAAAAAAAGGCTCAAAAGGAGTCAAGTTTAAAGAATCCATAAGAAAAAGAAGCTTGGATTTGTATACCAGTCCCATCCACTTAGTTCTGTTGACCCAGGAGATATGAAGAGGTAGTAGAAATATCCTGTAGAAGTTCAATTTCAACAGCAACTTGGAAGAACTCACCTCTGGGACAAACACCTGAGACAGATGTTGGAAGGACAATACCAACTGCACCATTTCTTCTGTGAAGAAAATTGTGACCTTCTCTTTAACAGCTGGAAGAAACAAATGGGATGAATGTACAACCTGGGAGAGGTGATGGAATGCTTGCTCAGCAAGTCTGCAGATGGCACCAAATTGTGGGGAGCAGTTCTTAGGCTCAAGGGCAAGGCTGCCATTCAGATAGATCTAAACAGGGGGACAGACACTGGCAATAGTTTAAGTGAATTTATTTGGCCCATTATTCATGAAAAAGTCTGGAGAAGGTCAAATTTTGGAAACTGGAGTGAGATGTTAAAAGGTTTTATGATTATGCTGGAGCAGCCAGGCAATTAGAAGTATTAAAAGCTGACAAGGCACAAGGTCAAGATGGATTATATATTTCAATATGCTAGCAGGAGTGGGAAGAGAAATATTTTGAGCAGCAGATCCTTTACAACAGTGGAGGTTCAAAAGATGGGTGTAGGTCTGAAGAACTGAAAATAAACCAACATGCCCTTGAATACAAAGAGGCTTTATTTTGCCCGAATTCAGTTTGCAAATTAAGACAGCAGGAAGGAAAGAGTTTGTGAATAGGAGAAGGGTCCAGATGAAAGCAAAATATGTTCTTCTGTGATGTTCTGTATGTTTTCTTAAAGTAGTTAATCTAATTGTAAATCAATGGTCTTGCAATAGTTTTACTGTTTCTTGCAAGAATAGGCGATACAAGCACACATAGCATGTGCATGACTGTTTCAAGTCTTTAGTGGATGGTTAGCTCCAACAAAAATGCAACTGATGGCAGTGATACACAAAGGAAACTGGAAGATACTGGAAGAACAAAAAAGCATAGAGACACAGTGAAAGTACAAGATAACCAGTACCCATAAACACAATTCTCTGTCTGAAAACAAATACATTAGTGTAAATGAAGATATGCTTAACTCAGTAACTAAAATATTAAGATGTGTAATGTTAATGTTGTCTTTCATGCAAACAAGATGGAAATAACAACACTGTAAGAGCAAACCTCCATCACACACTGTCTGGAACCACTCTGCAGCAACAGTGCTTGTCTCAACCTACACAAGGCCTGCACACTGCCTCAGTACTGCTCACTTCAACCTGACTTTTAAAAGCACAGAAGGAACATCCAGTCCATGTGAACTGGATGCACAATACTAAATTGAACTTTTACTTGTGCTTTTGATATCACCTGTTCTCATTATCTGCTGTGCAATTAAATGGGGAGCTTTGCACAATGTCCTCTTCCCTGCTGTTCAGAACTGTTCTCGTTTGTTTATCAGGAGAAAAGTACATCTTTTTCAGCTTCCAGGAACCTGATTCACCCAACCGTGGCATGGGAACATTCCTGATAAGTACCCACATATCCCACAGATCTAGAGACTTGGCTTCTGGAGGTTAATGTTAAACTGAGGCAGAGGAAAGAAAGAGAGTGATTTAGAAACAAGAAGTCCAGACAAAAGCAGAGGAACTATGAAACCTGGCTCTGCACAGGCTGGCTCTGTGCCTCTCCCATGGCTGAGCAAAGGAGTAATTTCCTCTCTTTGGGGTAATACAGCTGGAGTTGGATGGAAGTTCAGCAAAATAGCACCCTTTGTATTCAGTCTTTCTTTTATTTATATTTTAGTTACAGATCTCACATTATGATTGGTCTCTTTCTTGTTTGATTTTTGAACAGGACTTCCATTAGGGAAAGAAGAGATATAACACAGAAAGCTGAGAGTATAGCAATGATATTATAAGGGGCAGTATAGGAAACAGAACAAATACTGAACAGATGTGAAAAATGCAAGGCTGTGTATTTAATGGTGGGGTGAAAGGCTCAGAGACACGATTTAGACCACCACACTACAGAGGGATGTCAGGGCCCTGAGGAAGCCACTGGCCCTGCAGCCCCTTTTCCCTGGCCCTGGGGCTGGGCTTGGCTGCATTGTGGGATCAGCTCTAGGATGGGCTCCTGGGAGAGGCTCAGTGGGGAAGAGCTGGGGGAACTCCCTGGGTCTTTGCCCCTGGGTCTGACTATGGTTGCTGCCAGAACCCCTCTCCCTGTCAGCTGGGGATGGGCTGTGGATGAGGAGCTCAGCCTGCCTGCCCCAGGGACAGCCCCTCCAGCTTCTCCCTGGCCATGAAAGTAAGAAGGCTTCTAGGAAAGAAAAAGCCTCTAGGCTGGGTGAACTCAGAGAAACAACTTTAAAAATTTCCCTTCTTGAGTCTTAATGGTGGCTATTTTGACTTTTTCTTTCTAAAGTATGTATTTGACTGATCATTTATTAAAGAACAAAGCACAGCATTGGACACCAATGAGCATCTAATAGAAACAGAAGGACTAGAAGAAGATTGAGAACACTGCAGGCTTGTAAATCTGATCTCAGCAGCAGAAAATACATGCAGAGCAATTATGCACACAGAACATTTAGATATATGTAATTGCTTAGGGGAGTCAGCATGGATCCTGGAAAAGAAGATTAGGCAAGATAAATGTGCTTGGCAACTCTGAGTAGGCAGGACAGCTAGAGTGGATATCATTTATCTGGATTATGGGGAGAGAGGGGAAATTTTCTTAATCCTACATAAACTCAAAGATGATTCATTTTCCAAGTCCCATAGCTTGAGAAAAGAAGGGGGTGGACTGGGTTATGGCAGGTAGAGGCAACAGGCATAAATATCATGTAACAATTTTATTACAAATATTCCCCATGTGATTTTCAGACTACTTAGTGAACCCCTGAGGCTTTGTGTTTCTCTCTGTTGCATGTAAGTGAATCCCCCTGGCTTTAGGACTGTCCTAATATAACCTGAGTCATGGCAGCAGTTTCAGTAGAGAGGCTTGAGCCTGGATTCACCTGTGAATATCCACTATCACAGAGGTTAGGAATAGAGGAAGGGGTCTGACCTGACATCAAGGACCCAGGTAGTAATTCACTTACCCATTTTAGGATGTGGTGGAACCTGTTTTAGGACCATGTATTGCATGAACTCAGGGATGGAAAGCACTGGGTCCTGGACTACTCCAGCACCTCCATCTTAATTTTCATTTCCATCTCCAGCAGCCATTCTTACGATTTTGCTTTTATTCTACATGAAACATTTTAGAACTTAGCTCAGACCAGAGCATGAACATTTTCACCTTAGAGTATGTGACTGGGCTGGAAAACTTCACAGATTGGACCCCAGTGGGTTTTTCTTATCTCCAGTAGAAGCTGTTGTAGACACCACACCCATCCAATGCCCATCCTCACCTATTTATGGCCTTATTCCTGCAGTGCTACCACTTCAGAGCAGGGATTCAGCACTCCTGGGGATCAAAACCAGCTGGAGTTTTAAAATTGAAGTCTCTTCAAGTGAAGTCACCCATTTTCATTCTGTACTGAAGGCCTCACCCAATTTGCACAGGTGAACTGAATTGGTCAGTGACAGCCTCATTTTCTAGTTCTCAAGCACTAAGGGAGCTTTTTCATGGGTGCTTCTGGCACTGGGATGAAATGTTTAAATACACTCACTACCTACTTTGTGTTGCCCAGACTGTAATGTGATGACCATTTCTGTTCCAGTTGTGCTTTATAATCATTTCCCTACATGAAGCTATGTTTCTTGTACAAACCAGCCCTGAGGGCTAAGGCCAGAGGCACCTTCACCCATGAAACTGTGCCACAGGGATGAGTTAAAATAGAGCTACTCTGCAATGCTTTCCCCATTTTTCCCTTCTGGGAATGAAGCCCCGGGATGTCCACCACCACCAGCAGCAGCACAGGAGAGGTGTGAGAGCAGAGGCAGAACCAAGAGGCTCAGGCCCCCTCACACGGGTCACGCTGAGTGGCTCCAAGTGGCACCGCCGGGCCCAGGGAGGAATTGCTGTTTGTGAAGGTGGTGTGATGTGGTTTGATTTGTTTTTTTTTTTATAATGGCTTAAGCTGATCACTTCAAAGTGGTCTTGAGGAGCTGTTGGGTTTCTTTCCTGATCTTTGAATACTTCAGGGTTCCCCAAGTCATAAGCTGAGCTGTCAATCTGCCTGTGGTGCAGGTGTGCCATGGTGCCACTGGGGCTGAGGGAGGGGACAGCTCTGCCCCCGAGTGCTTCAATGCTTTCTTTGCTGACAGCGTAGGTCTTGCAGGTGCTCCAGGTACTGCATGTGCTGGTCTGAATCCCTGTGGTTTCTATTCTAACTCTGTCTTTATTGTGGTTGCTATTCAAGCCCCCTGCTGTTGTGGGCAGGGGGTGTCCGCCCCCCCCACCTCCTTCTCACGGGTGTTTTGCACTAATGTGTAATTTACTCTGCTTGCTCCCTGCATTTACCCTTCTTTAGATCAGGTGACTGTAAAAATCACATTCCTCAAGACTTCAGGTGAGGCTCGGGGGCATCGTGATGTCGGTACTCAACCACACCTGTAAGGCCCATGAAGGCTCTGAGTGCTACAGATGATGTGCATGAAACCTGTGGGTGGAGTTTCCAGGTGGTAATCGCAACCCTTTTATAGTTGAAGGGCAAGTGCTAGGAAATATACTTGCAGTTTGGTTTTGTGCTGGGGGAAGATTACAGAATGGAGAGCTATAAGCATCTTGAGTTTTTTCTTCCCACGGGGAAAACCTCATCTCTCTTTCTTGGCCTTGTTCCCTAAGGTAAGTGCAGCTGCCAGTCAGCTCATTGCCTACAAAAAGAGCAGCTGCTCTTTGAGCCTGCTCTTTTTTCCTACAAAAGGAAGAACTGATGCAGGATAGATGCTAAAGTCATTTAGTAATGCATTAAGTAGTGCAGTTGAAGACGTGGTAATGATGTGAGTGGCCTGTGACCTACAGTAGGGTGGAATCTGTGTCTGTCAGGACAAGTGAGCTTGAGATGGTGGCTGGGGAAGAAGCTCACTCTAGTGTCTAGGGCAGTGCAAGGGCAAGCACGGCTATTCCTGGAGGAATTCTCCAAGTCTGTTCTTGAGACCAGCTTGTCCTGGAATGTGTGCGATCTCCGTAAATATCTGTAACACTTCTGTTGTGAAAAAGTTGCATTTTTAATGTCTGTTGTGGTGGGGGGGTTCTTTTGGTTGTTAGTTTCGGGGACATTCCTGATGCTGTTAGTTTGCTTCTTTTTCTGTTTGTTCGTTCTTTTTGTTTGTTTGTTTGGGTTGTCATCTTGTTTAATTAGAGCTCTATGTGCGCTGCGAAAAAGATAGAATAGACTGAAACTGAAGCAAGGCAGCAAAGATGAATTGTAACAATCTTTCCTCGTCGAGTTGCCAACTTGCTCAAGAATGTGTGTTTGGGAGCTGTGGTGTTTGCTTGGGCTTTAAAGCCTCTCTGAGGCCGAGAGCCCCTGCCTGTGACCAGGGACTGCTTGTGCTGCTGCAACACGAGTGCTCAGTGTTGAGGAGAGCGCCTAGGACAATTCCCGTGCTCGGGGCACTTAGGGAAACACATCGGGGTCACTGATGAGGGTGGAGTAGCGGGAAATTCCCCTGTTTGCGGTAGTTAACCAAACACACGTGCAGCCAGCAACAAGAGGATACTGGGGCATGTTTGCGGCGCTCGGCCAAACACAGGTGGTCGGTGCCGGGTGGGATAGCGAGTGTGAATTCCCTGTTCGCGGCGGTCACTGCGGGTGGGATAGCGGGTGTGAATTCCCTGTTTGCGGCCGTCACTGCGGGTGGGATACCGGGTATGAATTCCCTGTTCGCGGCGGTCACTGCGGGTGGGATAGCGGGTGTGAATTCCCTGTTTGCGGGTGGGATAGCGGGTGTGAATTCCCTGTTTGCGGGTGGGATAGCGGGTGTGAATTCCCTGTTTGCGGGTGGGATAGCGGGTGTGAATTCCCTGTTTGCGGGTGGGATAGCGGGTGTGAATTCCCTGTTTGCGGGTGGGATAGCGGGTGTGAATTCCCTGTTTGCGGGCGGGATAGCGGGATGCCGGGCATTCCCCGCCGGCCGGGGCTGCAGTTGCGCGGCGCGGCCGCAGGAGGGCGGTGCTGCCCGCGCGGAGCTGCGCTGGCGCGGCCGCCGGAGCCCCGTCCCGTTCGGGGAGGGCAGAGCGAGGTTCGGGTTTGCGGGTAGGAAAAGACGGGCGGCTAAAAACTTACCGTGTCTATTACTTCATTGTGTGTTTACATTGATGCAAGTGGCCGAGTAGCTAATTTATCTCCATTTGTCAGTTTGATGGACAAGTGCTAATTGCGTGAGTAGGATGCTCGTTTCCCCGCTGATGTACGGGTTGTAGAATAGATGATGTTTAGTTGGTAGAAAGCATCGCTTGCTGGATGCTACCTGCCAACCTATCATTAAGATTTCAGATGTGTTTTCCTACAGGTAGAGTAAAATGGCTGGAGGCAATAGGATCATTATTTTGGAGGGGGGTGTGTGATAATGAGTTTACTTGTTCTCTTTGTGCTGAATGACTGAGAAGCAATAGCAATGCCCGAAGTCTGAAAGCTTGTGTGTCTTTGTGATGTTACATTGTACATTTCTCCAGTGGTAAGAAAATCCTGAACACAATTGGTTTGGGAATTGTCTTGTAAAATGTACTGTAATCTTGGGATTTAAAAAAAAACTCTACAGGATTTAGTTTTGTTTATCTAGCTTAAGTAGAAACAATTTCATTTTCATAATGTGTGAAATTTCTCTGTTTTAAATGAAATGTTCATCTGCTGCTTTTGGCAGCGTCACTCATACATGATGACAGGAGTGCATTAATAAAGCAGTCAGGAACAAAATGGTAGGGCCTTCTCGTTCTGTCTCTTGACACCCTGGAAATCCCAGTGTTTAGTTTTCGCTTAATATAGCAGATTGCCTAGGAATTGAAAAGAAATGCACCTAATCCTGAAATGCACACTTGACCTCTTGTCTTTGACCCTGACACACGCTGGCATTAGAAATAAAATTCTGGCAGTTTTGCTTGGTTCAGTAAAGGCAAGTTTGCAGAGAAAGACAGGAAATCCATTCCTACTCTGTAGATTTATCACAAAAATGCCTAAAGCAAACAACAAAGCAAGTTTGCTTTACTGGAAACAAACTCATACCTTTGCTCCTTCAAAGATCCTGTTTACAAGTTAAAGCCCCGGCTCAGACTGTCTTTCTTCTTAAACTACCAATCTATAGGTGCTGCCGGAAGGCACTTGCAAAGGAAAAGATCAGGAGATATCCTGCTGCTATCGTGGTCTAACAGAAGCACTTGATGTTCTGAAAACGAGATGATTGTGTTGCAGTAGTCTGAAAGCCTGGAGAGCTGAAGCTGAAATGATGGCACAGGTTTGCTGTCACCAGCAAAATGATTGCTCTGCATAGAAAAAGCCCAGGCCAATACAAATGTTTCTGGTGCAAGGTACTTTCCCAATAAGCCTATTAAGGGGCTATACCTTGAATAGCTACCGAAAAGATCCGTTGAAATGACTCCTGATGTTATATTCCTCAAAGGCTCTGCCCATGCTTGGAGTAGAGTTGTGTTTGGAAATGGTGTTGGGGCACAGTTGGAGTTCAGCTCTTGCTGCTCCTTTATGACAATGGTTTAGCAGCCTGGCAAGAGCTTGGATGAGATGTTGGAAGCTGTTTCCTTCTTGAAGGAGGAGGAGAAGGTTTTGAAATTTGTTAGATTTAAACGAAGTGCTGTGTGCACAGGTAGCTTTTTTTTTTTTTAATTAATATGGCTGAGTTTGTACCAAATGTTTTTCTGTGTTACAGGTCATGGATGACACAAAATTCATCTCGGATTGCTTTTAACCTTGCTGTCAGCATGGCTTTCCTTCTCAGAATAGACCCAATCTGTATTTGGAAGGGACAGAATTAAATAACGTCATTATAGACTATGAAACAGACTTAGCAATGAAAGTGTGTTACAAGCACATGGACAGAAATTGCTCATGTCACATGGTGGATGTGAAAGTCAATGCACAGAAGGAAGACAGTGATGGAGTAAAGGTCTAGACTTGTTATGCTGGCTAGAAAGTGAATGCAGTAAGTTCATAATACAATTGGGAAGAAAAGCCAAGTGTTTTGGTGCCCAGTTTGGCGCTCTCTTTGCTGGCAATGATTGATTTGTATTTTGGCACCCTAAGAAAGTGGCACATGGAGGGGACTTGCTAGGATTGCTGATAACTTGTCAGTTTTCCACTGGGCATCAGTGTTGGTACACTTTCTGGTGTGAAACTCCATTTTAAATATAGAAACAGATATATTAAAAAGAAATAAGAAATTTGTCATTTTCCTTTCTGTCCAGAAAAATTTTGTTAACCCTTCTTTTCAAACTGTCTCCTCTTTCCAGAAGATGTTTTTCCAGTCAATGAAATAGGCAGCACTGTGTGGTCAGGATACCAAAGAGAACAGAATCTCTAAACTTTTTATCTATGGAAGCTGCTGATGGCTGCTTCCTTTTTTGCATTACCTCTGAATGACTGACTTGTGTGGGTGTGTTTAGTACACTCTCAGTTATGATATATAATTTTTTCTTTGCGTTGCAAGATCACCTACAAATATAATGGACATGCAAAGAGTATTGTTAAAACACCTCATTTGAACATTTGCTAAGGAACAGGTGCCTTATCTTTAAAATCCTCTTGATGGCACTGAAGCCTTAGATATATACACTTGGAAGCCCTTTCTTTCGGGTACCAAATCCTATTATCTAGGTTAGCTCATCTGTATTCAAAAGATCAATGTTGCATTATTACAAAGATCCTTTCAAGTGTAAAAAGGATGGCACTTCATTACAGAAAGTAAAAGAAACTAATCAAACTTTCTTGGTGAAATCATTGACTTTTTAAAGTAAAGGGCAAATTTAAGAATTTGAAAGTCCGAAATGTAAGAGTCTTACAGTGGAGGCTCTGTGCTGCTCTAACTTAAATCTCCTGTAACACAGTTCTTGGGTTTTCACATAATCTGGAGAAGAAAGTGGTGTGATGTAATTCTCTTGACGGCCTCTGGTTAAGCCCAGTTACCATTTGCCCTGCTAAAATCTGATATTCTCTATAGCTTAGAAACTGTCTAGTGAGCAAAGAGGGTCTTTATATGAGAGAACAGATGAAATCATCTCTTTGAGGGTGCTTAGTTTGTGCCTTAGCACTGTGTAGATATTCAGTTAACCTGAAATCGTAGTGAGTTTGAGTCCTTGTCTCAGTTGTCATTTAGGGTTGTGCAACTTGTCATAACTTTTGCCTAATTTTTTCCCTTAAAAAAATTTGTCTTATTTCATTTGTGGAAGGACAGCATGCAGTTGTACAGTTTCCTGGCTTGTTTCTGGTAGCCAGATCTCCTATCTCGTGACTTTTAGTTGTAGCTTCTGGAATGTTTTGTTATGGAAATGGTTATTACTGCTTTACGTTGCCTGAGGATAGATTCAGGACAGAACTCAGACCACTGAACTGCCACTCCTCAGTGAATTGGTACTGATTAGCAACTCCTCTGTGAACACCTCATTGTGAATATTGGTAATCACTTTTTTTCTTTTTTCCCAATTGCCTCTTTCTGATTAGGTGACTTGTGTAGTTCACCAGCCATTGGTAGGCCTTGCCATTGAAAATGCTGCTCAAAATTCCCTTTTGGTGACTGAGTGCGCAGTTCATTTTCATGAATAAATCTTTAGCATCTGATCATCCACAGAAATGAATATAAATGAGTTATGAATGCAGCCAAATAAAAATTCAGCTTTGGTTTGCATGCATATTCATGAATGTTTCTTCTCACCACCTCTTTTCTCACTGACAACAGGCAGGAGTGAAACTGAATTGCCCAAGCTCAATCTTGGGCAATCTGCAATAGCAGATCTCACCAGTACTCAAAGCAGATCAGTCCAACCAACTTGTACCAGTTTGCACTCTGAATTTGATTCCTACTTCCCCATCACGTCTTAAATAGTCTTGTATTTCCTCTGTGCAGGGAATATTGAACTGGCTGCTTTGTGGTCTAGGCGAGGTGTTGGAGGTGCAACCCTGCAATAAATTGTTATGAATATGGTACTTGGTAGTCCAACTCCTCTATCCTCAGTTCTTCACCTCAAGTTAAGGATAGTCATGGGAGGAAACTGAGCAACAAGTAGTATTTACCTCAAGGAGAGCAGGAAGTATCTTTCTTGATGTGTTAGGATAGGTTCACCTTGGGATTTCTTGGGATTAGCTCAGTTGGTCAGAGCATGGTGTTGATAATCCCAAAGTCATGGGCTGTATTCTTGTACAGGCCATTCACTGAAGGGTTGGAGCCAATGATCCTTGTGGGTTCCTTCCAGCTCAGAATCTTCTGTGATTCCCTATATTTCCTCAAACCTCTGCTGTTGTTTACTGTCAGAGGTGGGGTGCTGGATTAGATGAGCATTTGATAGTTGTGGGGTTTGCAGGGTTTTTTTCCCCCTTTGGAAATACTGACACTGAATGTACAACATGGGTTGTGCAAGTACATCAAAGGGTAGAAACATGTCTTGGGCTGAAGTTTCACATTATTAACTGTGCCATCAGGGAAGATTTGTAAGAACACATACAAATGTATTTAGCAATTGTTAGGTTATTTCTGGTAAATAATGGAAGAATACTAAAAACTAATTTCTTTCATTTAACAGTGATTGTGTTTACAGTTTGTAATGTGATTTTAAAATTATGTTAGATGTACTTCTTTCCTCTACTCTGTTTTTTTAATTATTATTATTTTTGGTGGGTGTTTGCAATTCATCTAATTTACTCAGGTCACGTAACTGTTCTGTTACAAGTGTCCTTGGCACTGCTGCCCCAGAACAGAATGTGCTAAGAAAAATAAATGCAAATATCCTATTTTTCCCCCCATGGCTTCTGTTTGCCATCTCTGTCAATTATATTGCAGGTTGAGAGGATGCAGAACTGAAATCCTTTGCCATTTTACCATGATTTATGAAGGCTAAAGTAGAGTGTGCAAAGCTATCAAGCTGGATTGCAAGTTCTTTTATAGGGCTATTTTCCTTACATTTCAGCATTTAATTTGCTCACCAACTGTTTTGACTGATTCTTCATCTTCTGGTGTTGATTTCAAGGGAAACATTGTTCTTGATCTAAAGAGACACAAATGTGAATTGTATCAGTAGCCTATTTTTTCTTTGCTTTTTTTAAGGCTCAAAGTAGTCTTCCTATTCTTTTGCAAGAAAGGGTTTGCAAACCCCTTTTGCAAGGGGTTTTCTTCCCTACAAAGTTGTTGTTATCCATCCTTTGTAGAATGTGACCCTCTTTAAAAAATCTTAAAAGAATTAAAAATATTTCTCTGTGTTTTCAGACCACTTTCTCTGACATAGACGAATAATATGTACACACACAAATAACTAACTTGGTCTAATGAAGACCAAGACAGACAGAGCTGTCCAATAGCTGTCCAATATTGAATTTATTCAATTTCATAGTAAATTAAGCTATGGTTTTTGACTATTTATATTTTAATACAAGGAAATGAATTCACTACGACTTTTTATTTCTTGGGCTTATTGTCAATAGCTTAAAATTTGTCCTGGAACTGCATGACACTTGTTTCGGTGTCTTGATATTTCTGGTGCTGTATCCCATGTGGATTAGAACAACTAACTTCTGCCAGTGGTACATGGAACTAGGACACTCCATTGTCAGAGGATTTTCTTTGAAAAGAGCAGGATGTTTCTGTATCTGAAAACCTTAATGCCTTAATATTAGCTTTATTGTTGGGAAGCACCATATTTTAATAATTAAGTTTAAGAAGTTCACTCCTTGGGTTCAAATGTCACTATTTGCAGTCTTTGTGACATTAGAAAAACTCAGTGCCTGATGGGTTTTAAAAAACATTAAGAGCATGTGTATAGTTCATTTATGTTAGATCTTCATTTTGTTCAGCCATGCCCTTGCCTTGGTGTATTTGCCATGAGTCAGGAACCAGCTATCCCAGCAGGCAAAACCAGCACAGGCCAAATCTCTAAACTCAATTTAGTATTCTGTATGCATTGGTGAGGGAGTTGAGAGTACAGTTCCAAAATAGCTTTAATTCTGGTTAATTCTGTGTCTGACTAAAGTTAATTTTCTTCTTCGTTATGATTTTGACTCATGTGGCCCTGAGTATGTCTGGGTTTCCTGTTAATCCCTAAAAAAAAAAAAAAATACACCAATGCACCTACATGTTCTATTAAGCCTGTCTTTCCATCACTTTATCTCATTAACTGCTTGATCACTGTCAAAAAAAGAATAATCTTTCGTTAGCTTTCAACTTCAAAAGACTCACATTTTCAGATCAAACAGTTTTTCAACAGCTGTATCGAAGTCTTTAAATCCAAGAGGTTAACATCAAAGAACACCTTGTGGGTGTTCTGAACCCAGTTGACAGGTAAACAGTAATTTATGACCAAAGATATGCATTAAGGAAATGCCTTTAAGCCATGGGTAAGCTCTTCCTCTTTCCCTTGTGATTCTAGTGGGAGGTTCCCAGAGTGACAACAATACAAGTGGATGGCTTAATCAGCCACAGAGCAAGCGGTGATGCTCTGGGGTTTGTACTGTACCATTCCACCAACGTGCTTAAAATCTGCTGCATTAGGAGTGGGAAGCCACTCCCAGCAATAAAGGAACAGCTAGAACTTCATTTTCACGTACTTGTAGGCCTTTCTCTCGAGGCTAGTCAAATTGAATTTGAGCTGTCTGATGCATGGAGCTGCAAAACTTATCAACAGCTGGTGTTCTAAGGGATGGAGGGAAGCTGGGAGGGAAATCTAATGGTTTTGTGCTCTTCCATACCCATCTTATAGGGTAGTAGTATAAAGGCTATTACTTATTTCATGACTCAGAAGGTCTAACTGTTCCCTGTGTGATGCTGCAGAAACTCAGGCAGTGATTTGAGGGAGAACACACAGAACAAGTGGTGGTTGGGAAGAGAATGTGGGTCTTAGGGCACAACATGCAAGTCCTGCCTCTTTACCAATGCTTGACTGAGAGTATCAAAGGAAAACTAGTGTTTTGGAATATGGTCTGATTAAATGAATTTATTCGTTTCGTCTGAGATTTGAAGCCCATGACCTACTACGATGTTAGGTATTCTAGATGTTTTAAAGAAACTAGGAATCCAGGCCTAAGGAAAGAAAAACAGTAAAGGCCTTATCAGATTGTTACTTCTGACATTTGTGATTGTATGGTCCTGATTGGAATTATCTGCATTATATTTTTCTGAAAGATAGATATTACTGTGTCCCTCTATATGGATGGAGGAAAACACTGCTTTTAGTTAGGACTGTTTCAAGTTTCTGCAATTATTTATTCCATTACATAAGTAGTTTTCTCAACATGATTTTTATTGCTTTATATTAATTATTATTTTAATTCTTTGGGTTTTGCCTCATATAACAGCTCTATCTTGTGTGACAGTGAAAGGCAAAAAAATGCATGTTCAAGTGGGATTGTTAAGTGAGATAACAGCTATTCTGGTTTGGGCTGGGTAGAGTTAATTTTCTTCACAGTGGCTAGTGTGAGCTGTGTTTTGGATTTGTGCTGGAAAAGGTGCTGCTGACACAGGGATATTTTAGTTATTGCTGCAGTGCTTGCACAGTCAGGGGCTGTCCTGCTTCTCACACCACCTCAGTTGTGGGGAGGTTGGGGATACACAAGGAGCTGGGAGGGGATACAGCCAAGACAACTGACCCAAGGGATATCCCAGACCATGTGGTGTCAAGTTCAGCATATAAAGCCAGGGGGAAAGGGAAGGAGAAGGGGCTGTTTGGCATGACAACATTTGTCTTCACAGGCCACTGTTCCACAGCTTGGAGCCCGGCTTTCTTGGGGATGGCTGAATTCCTGCCTGGCCGTGGGAAAGACTGAATGATTCCTTGTTTTGCTTTGCTTGTATGCATGGCTTTTCCTTTGCCTGATAAACTGTCTTTATTTCACTCCATGAGTTTTCTCGCACTTCCTGCTCCGATTCTCTCCCCCATCCCACTAGTGAGGGGAGGCCATGAGGAGCTGACTTGCCAGCTGGGGTTAAACCACAACACTGTCTAACATCAGCTTATCAGAACCATAATGATGCCATTGCTGCAACAGACTGAGCAGAGAAAAGATTTAATCTAAGACAGTTCTGTTCAAGAAAACCTTAGGCAATTTCACCCATAGGAATACTTTTGCGATGAGGATCATGGGAAAAACATATCAAAACCTTTCTCTCTTCCTCTTTAATCTTGCAGACCTGTAATATTTTAGATACTAGGTGGAGCAGTAGTAACCCCTTGTTCTCCATGGTCTTACAGTATAAATCATTTCAAGCACTGTTAAGTTGAATATCCTCATGTGTGGAATGAAGATTTCCATGCCTGAGGCTGCCCATAAGCAGTGAGAGGTGATGCTACATAAAGCATCCTGTAACCTCAGGTCTCACCCCTATAGCTGTATGCTGATGTAGAGGCTCTTAACCGGGTTTATAACTAAATAATTAAGTAAATAGTTAAATCCATTTCTAATATAAACTGAATCCAGACACGTTCTAGCTGAACAGGACATGAGAGATTATACCTTCTCCAGGTTCACCTCCAGAGTTATGTAGTCCAAACTATGTAAAATAAAACTCCTGGTCTGTGGCATGTGTCAGTAGAACAAACATCTGGGTTTATTTTCTTCCTAAGATTGTTTTTGACTTGAGTTGAATGTGATAGCATGTGTATTGTCAGTGAATAAATTGTAATTCAGTGTGCATGTTTCATGTTCTTCCGAGGGCTGGACTTTGCCAACTTGAAGTATTTTTGTTGCTCAGTTGGAGCAAAGGAACAGACGAATCTTGAATAACAGACAAACCCAAGGCACAATTTAGGTGACTCAGCTGGACTGTGTTTTCATAACAATATGAGACTGTGTGTTATTGATTACTTTTAGTGGTTCATATGTATGGTATAGTGTGTGGGGGAATGTTGTGGGTCTTTTGTTGTTGTTTTCTTTTTTTTTCTCTGAGTAATATTGGGACGTAAGGATTTTCACATGAATGTCTGCCATCTGCACAGTGACTTCTCATTGTTTCCAGAGGTATTTCTAGAATGAGTATCTTTTGAATAATAAGAAAAAAATATTATCTGTTAAGATTTCTAAAATTCTTCCTAGTGTCCAGGAATACCAACCCTTTGAGAGATTTCCAGATCACTTATCTGTCCTGCAGGTGGCCATTTCATTATTTGAAGTACATGTATTTCTTGGGAGAAAGAATAAAGCTCTTAAACCATTTTGTTACTCTTGTAGAAGCATCTCCCTGGCTTAGAGTTGTTGTCAGACTATGGATGGAAAGTAAAAACTTAATGGTCTGATTATAACAAAACTTGCCTATGTAAATTTCTTCTGTTCCTGCATACTGATCAACTTCAGAGTGATGTTTGTAGCATTTTCAAGGCTATTAGGCCACTTACAAAGGAGAATTTAGGAGCTTTATCTGAAAATTCAATGTGCTAAAGAGGGCTCTAATATTTTTCTACATGTTTGCTATCAGCAGAACCATGGATGTGCTTCTTGACTGTTGGACTTTGCCTCGTGGATGCCTTTGTGTTAAAAAGTTGCAGACAGAAGTCTGGTGTTAGGTCAGTTTGGGTGTCTCTCTTGTGCTGCAGACCCCTTGAGGTGCCTTTTCTCTGTGCTGCAGCCTCAGAAACCATTTTTCTCATGGTCTGTTTTTGTAACTGGCCATGTATGTGTTTTGTGTCCTTGCACGACATCCCAAATCCATACCAAGTGTTTGATGTACCGGTGTCATTTATATGTTGTGTAAAAGAGACAGTGGACAAGGAAACAACACTGAAGTGTCAAGCTTCTTGATCTGTGGGCCATTAAGCCTCCAGATTGTTTTTAGTTAGCAACATTTTACAATGTAAATGATGACACTGCTGAGGCAGGGAGGTGTGGGAGACAGATAAGGTGTTGGAAGTGATTAATGTTCTAGTGACAATGCTAATTTCATGTGGTGTTGGACTCCCGTGTATGTTTTCTTGTCTGATGCAAACAAACACAGCCACATCCTCCTCCCTCTGTCATTAATTTAATTATGGTCCATAACAACTAACCCCTTTTTCTTGCCTGAGAGCAATGTTCTCTTAAACTTTGGTTACTCTTGTTCTTGCTCGTGTACTTTGTGAAACTTGGTGGCCTTTCACATTAGGGCACAAAGGCCACACACACAATCGCGAGTTCAGAGAAAGAACAAAAGCCTCGAGGCAGACAATTGGAAGTACTCATCAAGTTCTGTCAAGGTGGGTGTCAGTGTTCCTTAGACCAGATGAAATTGCCTGCCCTACTGCTGTTCAGCTTCACAAGGAAGGTAGTTTAATTCAGAGCCGGCACTGAACCCACACCATAGAGCACTGTTATCAGCAGACTCAGCAGAGAGCTCTCCAAGTGCTGGTATTCAGATGCTCAAGTAGTCTCTGCTCCTCTGGAAGTGGCACATCCATCTCACCACCCAGGCATGCTGATGGGGCAGTATTTGAATGCTTACACCATCCTTGCCTATGCTACATCTCTCTTTTGGATTACTGGACAACTTTTTAGTTTTTCCTTCTGTGTGCTGCCTTCTTCCAGCACCTAAAACCTTTTTAGAGTGTACTTAAATCTTCTCACAGCTCAAGATTGGTCAAATTATAGCACTGTACTGCTGTTCGTTGCAGGTATGATGACACTGTAGGATGTTATTCAAATGAAAGAGCAGATCATAAACATAAGGGGAACTTATAGAAATGTGGTACCCACAGAAGAAGAGATGAATATTAAGGGTAAGCCTAGACTAAGCATTAGTACAGCAGACATTCAACTGCAAAAGTAGAGTACTCACAGGCAGTTGAGAGCAGAATGAATCAACAGATGGATCAGTGCAAGTTATTCAGAGGTTAATTCAACAAATGGATTTGCATGGAAGCTTTTTCATATTTTCTCATTTTCATCAGGAGTTTTGCCTGAATAAGCAAGATTGATTGAGCCTGCAGATGTTGCATTACTATTAAAATTGTTATTTGCACTATGTGAACTGGACATTCAGATCCCTCAGGCAGCTGGGAAAATGTCAGCCCTACCCACTTAATAAATACCACCCATATTGACCTGCTGCAGGACTTTGTTTCCCTTATTCTTGGACTCCTGAAAGAGACTGTTACTACCTTCCAAGATAAGTGTTCTGATCTCTTAATTCAGGTGCAGAAAATTCTGTCTTTGTGTACAAAAGTCACAGATTGAATATGACCAGATATCCTTTGTATATAAATGCCTAGCAGTAGACTAAATCAATCAAGTTTGTTAATGAAAAAGCCACACAGACAATACCCAGTTATAGGAAGGACTCTATTCCTGCTGCATCCAATTTATGGTATGCTTATGCAAATTTCAGTGTCTTTATACTGATGAGCAAGAACATAATTGAAATTGAAAAATAAAAAATGGTGGGGGATCAATGATGGAGTCTGGAAAGGTTCAGTACTTGGACTGAGCTCAAGAAAATAATCTGTCTTAAAGTATATCCTGAGTTTGTTCAGCATAACTGCATTTTGTGAAGTGAAAAACGTGAGAAGTATCCTGTCGTTGGTAAGTTTGCCTTTTAAGAGCTGAGAACCTGACATTTCCATGTTTTTGTCTGTGTAGGTGCATGTCTTTTTGTATGTATTTTGAGAAGATGTGTACTGTGTTACATGTCTGCAACGAGAGAGGAAAACATAGGCCACAGCTTGAGAACCACCTGTGAGCAACTTGCTCTTTTATTTTTTAGCTCATTTTGTTCTTTGATGTGTTGGCATGTATTGATTACATGGGTAGATTTTCAAGATGATGAGCTAAAGAGATTGAGCACCACAAGCAGTAAGAATACAACAGTTTGATGAAGAATCCTATTTTTAATTTCAATTGAGATGCCACTTGCATTGTGCCATACTCTGTCTTTACCTGTTCACTGTTTAGTTGCTATGTTGTAATCTGGGGTATAAACAAATCTGAATTTAGCATTATAAAATGACTTTTTTCTTCCTTTTTTTTTTTTTTGCTTTCTTACTTTGCTAGTGTTTTAAATTTAACCTGAGTCCTGTACATCTTTAGTGGTTTATGATTGTGAAGTTGGATTTATATTAATTCCAGCTAAATGATGTGGAACAGAAGTGATAGAATAGCTAAACCCTCTTGGGGTGGGGGTGGGGTGGTGGGGGGGAGTGGAGTACAGAAATTACAGGAATGCTTAATACCACAGTACAATGCAATCATAAATAATTAATGGAAAAACAGGCTTTTTTTCTCACTGTATTTTCTCATGTTGCTGAAAATCTAATTGAATATGAGAAGAACAGGACTAAAATATGTCAGTGGGATAACTTGCAAAAGACAGAACATGTCTTTAAACAGGGGCATAGTGAACTTCAGGAAAAATAGATACAAAACTGAAGATTGCTGCCTATCTTCAGTTTTAGTTTAGTACTATGTTTTAAGTTTTGTTTATGCTTTTTTTATTCTTCTCACTTTTTGTTGTTATTGTTCCAAAATGAATGAAGTAACTAAAATAATTCAAATTGTCATTGAATTTAGAGGGTGTGTACTTGAAAAGGTTGTGTAGGGTGATCATGTCAAGTATGACAGTCTCCACTCTGATTTGGGCTTTTAGGCTTGCTGTTTAACTAGGTTCATGTCTGGTGTCAGAATCCACAAACCATAAATCAGTTTTTTTCCCCTACTATTTTTCTTTTCATAGTTAAAGCCTGTGGCTCATGGGATGGGGGAACTTCAATCTTTGTGGCTCCATTTGCTCTACTGGAGGTGGAATTATTTCTTGTGCGTATAGAATTGATTGAAGTAAAATGAACACAAGTTGGAGGAAGCAAAGGGGAAAAATACATTAAGTGCATTATACCCTGTGTGAGAGGGAAGGGGGTTGCAATAACTTCCTCTGCCATAAGAACTTTAGAATCCACATTTAAGAGAGAATGTCCTGGACTGACCAAGTTGTGCATTTGGGAAATGATTTTTAGCCCCTGTGGTTGACTTTGCTTAACTTTGCATAAACTACTGAGCATTCTCTGGAGCTGTGACTGGAGTCTCTTGTACATCTTGTAATTACCAGGGGATGGTGTTGTTTTTATGCACTCTGATATTTTGTATACAGCACATCACCATGTTCTTGTAGTGTTGTATGTGCATTTCTGGGGACCTTTATCAAAAAAATGGAACTCTGGAGTTGGCTAAATTTCTGCCTTGTACAGCATGGCAATGTGGTGGTCACCACCACTGCCAGCCTCTGACCTGCCTTTCATGAACTGCTCTGTCTGTGCCAGGGGCTCTCTGACAGCCTTCTAGGAAGCAGGAATGACTATGGTAAAACCAAAATAGAGGCTGGGTCCATTCTGTATGGTGAGTCTGAATGTTTGAGTGATGCTTTGAAGAAAATACTGGTAAGTCTGAAGATGAATTCTGGAAAGGATAACTCATGTAGTATAAGGTAGCTGGTGGGATGAGCATTTGAGGGAGCTGTCAAACTCTGTGTGTGGGCACATCAAGTGCTCCGACGTGCTCTGGGACCTCCACCACTGCAGGTGCTGCAGCAAAGCCCTGTGCCATGTATGGCACACACTTAAACTCTTTCCCCAGGTAGCTGCACATTGCAGACTACCCAAACAAAAAAACCCCTCTTCTCTGTCAACTTAGTTATGTTTTCTCCACTAGTCTTGCCAAAATGGAGATTTTTATGAGGTGACAGAAGTTTTTGAAATCCTGATTCACAATGTGAAAGGAGCAATTGCCAAATCTTGTTTGGCTTTAAAAATAGTCTGAGTTGCTTTTTGTGAAACTACTTTTAGTGCTGTGTAGTTCAGCGCAGTAATGTAGCTCTGCTAGCTTTGCTTCAGCTCTGTGCCATGAACACAAACTTACAAATAATGAAGAGAATGAATGTAGGCAGAGTACTGCTTATACTGCAGCCTTGTAGTGTGCTATTGCTTTCTGCAGCAGGAATTCTTCAGCTTTTTACATTGTTACAATTAGATGTAGACAAGACCACACGAAGTTCTATCCTCTGTCTTCTTCCTTGAGATTTTTTTTGTCTTCTATACTTAAAATTCCTTAAAATTATTTTGAAGACTTGTGTTGTGTTTTCAAAGTCAGCTTAATCATTGCATTAAGTTGGGCTCTATGGCAGCCCATCCCTCACTAGGGTGTTTTGTCAGACTGGGGCCACAGAGGCAGAAGCACCCACCCTCCAAATAGCCCTTTCTTGCTGATTGCTGCTGTAGTCTATAATCAAGTGCTCAGCTATTGTAAGCATACTTCAGCTTGCTGTAACTGCCCTTTCTTTCAGTCAAGGGACTGGTAATTACTCGTGTGGGCCATGCGTTTTGCTTTCAAAGTGTTTGATTGAAACCAGTCATTTGTTGTGGTAAAATCGGAAGGCTTTCTGCAGTGTTTACAGATGAGCTTTCTGTGTGACAGTCATTTAGTCTACCCAACCATCCATATATTGAAGATATTGCATATTTTCCCTTACTGTGTTCATAAAAATCAACTACTGATTTCAGTTTGAATACATGTCAGTTTATAGAGATCATCCTATGACTTCACTCTCCTATCTTCTGGTGTGCTTTTTGCTAGGCCTGTGCTAGTTTTTTATGGCTGTTGGAGATTACTGGTGTAAAACTCATTAATAAAGTGAACTAAATACCCTTATGCTTTATTATTAATCCTTTTTTTCTTATTGTATAAAAGTATATACCACTTTTTCATGAGGCTTTTTAAATATTAATTGTTTGGAACTTACTGATATTTGCTTTATCAGTTATTCACAAAGTATTAGCTAGAGTTCTTTTACAGCAAAATAAATATTTTGTTTATTGCTAAGTTTCTCTAGTAACTAAATACCTAATGTCTAAGAGTGCTTTAGTGTTTATGAAAGAAGCCAGAAAACCTTTGAAGAAAACTGGGATGGAATTCCTCTGAGCACTCTCACATAGTGAGAGGGTTGTTATGTGTCAGGGGTTAACTGAGACATTTCTGGGTGGGCAGTCTGGGTAATAGAGGGTGTTTGAGTCATTTTATGTACTAAGAAATTGAAATGGGTGTGTTTGTTAGCCATTTAAAATGGGATTGAAGCAAACCATTGATAAGTTGAAACTTGCTATAACCTAGAAGTCAAAAAATGTGCAAGTTGAGTTAAATGACTGGAATCTTTAGGAAGCCTTTTGCTCATTTTGGTGAGCTTTGTGCTCAGGGCACCTGTTATCATAACCCCTGCCATCTAGGGTTCTTGCTCCCTTGAAAGAGAATGCATTAAAAAAACTTTATACCTTTTCAAACTTGCTTCTGTAAAAGAAACAGGCAGCAGTTCAGATTTCCACATTTCAGAACTCTTATTGTTCAAATAATTCCAAATGGTTTCTAGGAGTATCAGTCTTTGTGCCTCATGGCAGTCAGATAATGTGTAACACTGAGGGTTAGGGTTCTGACTATTTTGCTTGAGCAATCAAGACTTGTGCTTTTTAACCATGTGTCATCTTCCAGGTTTAGTTGGACTAGATCACTTAAATCCATAGCTGAAATTCTATAAGCTATGAGTCTATGCAGACTTTTTTAAGACTCTGATGTATGACACTGAGGCTCCAGGGTGTTAATGGTATTTTATGAGCAAGTTGGATTTTTGGATCCGTTTCTTTGACCTTTACATGGTATTTTCTTTTGCAGCATGCTTGGTAGACACCTGTAATATTGTGCTTCTGCTGGTAGAACTGGTCTTGAGAATAAGAATTTTGTAGAATACCTCACAAATTAAAGAGCTACATTGATAAGCAGTGATTTAAATTGGTGGTAGTTGCTTTTGCTATATTTCACTAATACTCAAATCCTTGACTGCCTTCATACTCCAGAACCAAGTTTTGTGCAGTCCTTGGCTGATGCTTTTTGCTTTTATTGCTGTTGTGCTAGCAGTTACATAGGGACTTTTCATTATTCTGCTGGTTCTTTGTGGGAGTTCCCATTGCTGCAGTTCCAGGTCTGAAATCTGGCTAGTGATACATGGCTGCACATGGGGAGTAATTTTTGTGATCAGTTTGCAGAGGTTTTAATCTGTCTTTGCCGTTGTCTTTATTGTAAATAAATATTCCTCCTGGCTTTCTTTTTGCTACCTTGGATGATATAGTGAAGGTTTGAGCTAGAACAGTAACTAACCTGTTGGGGGTGGGTGATGTTTCACAAGCAAATATATTACTTCTTGAATCCTAGCTTCAATGATCTGTCTTGCTTTCCTGTGCTGTGGAAAGGTGAGGACTAAGACTTAGCAGATGGACATGATAGGAGGTGCAGTGAGAATTTGAGCTACAGGGTGTTGCTTTTTGCCTTGAGATGTGTCTGCTTTATTTTGGTCAGTGTGTTCTTGTTTTGATCCATTTATGTTCTTTCTTTTTTTTCTGTGTTTCAATTTTACGGCCAGTGCTTATTGTGTACAATTGCAGGGGATGCCTGAAGCCTGTTCCCTAGTAAGGACTTGCCCTTTGAAACTATTGGTTTGATGGAATTTTGCATTATATACCCCAACATCAAGTTATAAATTCTACAACAACATTTAAAAAAAAAGAACCAACCAAAACTCCCAACAAGAAGAGACCACCAAACCATCTCTTGAGGTTAGACTTGAAGGGCTGTCTTTTTTAAAGCTGACAGCTTTGTGTGTTCTTGTGTGCACTGACCTTACATGGAACGAAATGAGGATTGGTAGCATAATTCTGCAGCAGGGAGTAAGTTTGGAGCCTGAGGAGAGAAAGGTGTTTGGAACTAAATATCCATATGTAATCTCTATACATTTGGATGAATAGAGAACCCCAGCTCAGTATGTGGAAATTAAGGGTGTTCAAATGAACAGCATCTGAGCTTGAGGAAAAAAATGAAATAAAATTAATCAGAAACATGGTGAACCTTAAATTATTTCAGCTCCTCCAGTGGTTGTGCTCTGTAATTGCTTTCCTTTTCTGTAAATGTTTCACAGCTGTGAAGTTTCCAAGTGAAGAGCTAAAGTGCTGGCTATTGTACAAAAATTAGGGCCAATTTCTGCTTGCCTTGCTCTCTGGTAGAATCTCATCAGGGCTGCATGTCCCTATCTTGTGCTCTCTGCAGTCCATTACACCTGTGCCAAGTGGTTGTAAATTGCTACTATTTATGAGCTGATGGACTTTTTTCTTGTGTTGTGCCCAATCTATGAGACCAAAAAATAGCGCACAGTGCAGAATTTGGCCCACTTTTCTTACAGCCAGAGGAATTGTACTTGATAACCAAGACCTGTTTAAAAATATATGACAACAGTGGGAACCTTGGACAGGTGTCTGAAAGACTCAACCTCCAAAAAGGCCCAAGGGAAGTTAAGACAGCATCAGACTGCTTTCACTGGACACCTGAGATGCAGGGCAGACCAGGCTGTTTGGGAGGTGTGTGGTCAGTCAGGCTCTGCAGGGAGCTGAACTCCTTCACTTAAAGGTCTTGAACATAACTGAGCTCCTTTCATATCTCTGTGGAGTGTTAAGTATAGGAAATCTTAGTTTTTGTTTTATTCATTCTCGCTAATTGGTCTGCAGTAGTGTCAGCAGTAGATGTCTTCTGCACTAAAAGTGGGACTTTTTTCAGACATATTTCAGCAATGCAGACAACTGAAAAAGCACTTTTGTTCTGATTATGGGTAGCTACCATTCTGAGAAATAAAGGATAATTTGGAATCTCAATGAAATTAGGGGAAAACTATGATCTGTTTGATTAGCCTTGTGCCTCCCTAGGTTATTCAGTGCTGGTGTACACTTCATCTAAGCATGGAAAAGTTCCAGGATTTCTACTTGCTCCTCCCTTGCAAAATGTGCACCCTCAGGCCACCATTTTAAACCAGTCTGATCTTGAGCAATGTCCAGTGTTCCCTGTGGGATGGTAGCAGTGCTTAGAACAGTTGCGTGAGGTGTGGAGTTTGCCATGGAGGTGATTCATACAGACAAGTTCCAAATGCTGTGGGAGGGACGAAAAAGTGCATGTCTTCAAAGACGTAAGAGAAGAGGCAGAGAGGAACTTTTTTTTCATGTGATTGCTGGCCTCAAGAAGAGAAAATTGTGTCTGCTTTTGGAACAGGCACATTTTAGTACTTGCATGAGGATTTTTTTAGTTTTACTCTTTCAGCTAATATAGATTGATATTTTTCTGAGGGCACGACTAGAGAATGTGTGTCACTAGGGGCTGGTTACACTTCAGCAGTAAGCAGCACGGATTTTTTGGAATGACTGAAATGTGTATGTAAATATATGTAAAACTGTGCTGATCAAAGCTGGATCTGCCACAAAAATTAATGACATGAAGATTGGCTTTGCATAACTCATCTACTGCCACTATAGTGATAATGTTGCATTTGGCTACTTGTCCCCTGTGTTCTTTCTACTTGTCTTCATCATTTCTTGGGGGTTTTTTTGCTTAGTTGGTTTTTTGTTTGTTTGTTTGGGGGTGTTTTTGGAAGGTAAGTAGGTGCTGTTGTTCATGATTTTCAATGTTTTGAGTTGTTGGTCCTTTTGACTTTTGAAATACTGCTTGTGCTCTGGTGCCAGGTTTAGACTAAGTAAGCTGTAGAAAGATCCAACATGAAAACTGTACTCAGAACTTAAAATAGTATTTAATTAAGTGCCTTAAACAGTTTTTTTTTCTTTAAGTGCATCTCATTGGTGCTACAAATAAAATTGATTTAGTTCTAATTTACCACCTCTGCCCTATGGTAGAATGAGCTTAAAAAGCTTTACATAATCAAGCAATTTGGAATTTAACTAACTTGTTTATTTAAACAGAGTGTATTTTTCAGAGAAATCCATAGTCTACTTTGTAAATTCTTTTCAGATCTTTTTATTTTTATTGACTTTGATTAGCCAGCTAATTTGTACTAAATCAATAAGTGTGATTCTGATAGCTCACTGTGAACCCCTTAGCATGGAAGCCTGAAACAAAGAAGGGATTAGTGGAGTGTTTTGCTGACATTCCAATCTATTTTAAGTGAATGCAAGCTTTCTAATAAATATTTAATAGATAGTTGTTTGTGGTTTAATAGAATTAGATAATTCTATTAGAACCCTGTTTGGAGATTTACATGTACCATACATCACTGCCGAGGACACAGTTAATAATTTAGGCTAAGTGACTAGTAATTAGAAACACAGTTAGACTAAGCAGGGAGGTTTTTTCTGTCATCCAGGGATTTAGGTGGGTATGTGTGTGCTATAACTCAATTCTTGAGTTATATATATATATTCTTGAGTAACTGCAACTCAATTCTTAGGTTCTCTTGCGTGGGAGAACTCATTTGATGAGTTTGGGACAAGCCTTAAATGTGATAATAAAGCATGAGGTCCCTGGGGTTTATTTAATATCTTATCCTCTGAGTTAATGAGTTGGAAAATAGTTCACTGTTTATCTACAGTAGATTGAGCAGATGTTGCCAATTCAATTTTATGGAATGTGATCTCTGAGAGATTGTCTTTTGCCCATTACTTTTTCATGGTTTGGATCTTTGCTGTCCTTGGCTTCAAGAGAACATTTCCCATACTGGTCATGGAGTTGTCAAAAGATTAGTGCAGTAGAACCTGGTAAAGCTGGTTAGTGTGGGGAGGCTTTGGAAATTGGTATGAGAACGCACAAAATTTAAGCTGTAAACTGAATGGCAAGGAAAAAGATAAGCATTTAAGAAAGCATTGAGGAAAGTTAAAATTAAATATTAAATACTCCCACTTACATCAGCTTAGGTTTTCAGGTGAAACTTTAGCAATGGTGATAGAGTGTGCACACGAATCTCTGTGGACACTTAATTTAGGGTTAGTGCAAACAGTCGTGAACAGCTGCAGTGGGGGACTGCTTGTTGCCTAGACCTGGTCTCAGTGAGTGCGGTTTGACGAGAAAGATGTTCCCACCTCCTGCAGCAGTCTTGGATTGTGAGGACAATTGGAATGCAAAGCTGAGTGAAGGGAGGGTGCCTGGCAAGACTTGAATCCTGGCTAACCCTTAGTCAGCTGAAATGAGGAGGCTGTTACTCATCTCTTGCACTGTTCAGGAGGTGAGCTCTTCATCTGTCTTCTGGTTATTCACATTGTAATATCATCACCTTTACACATCTCCTGGATTACAGAGTATTAAGTTACCACCCATCTAAGTACTGTAGGAGGTGCTGACTGTATTTCCTGGGACATTTGTTCTCACATCTATGTATGTCTCTGAATACTGAAGAAAACCAGAAATATTGTTTTCAAGTTCACCCAGCATTTCAGCTTTGGTGCTGTTTCCTGCATTCAACATAACTACCTAATGGTTAGTGCAGCAGGAGCACTGTTGTGCTTGTTGAGAGTTCTGTCTCTAAAGCCTGAGTTACTTAAAGGTTCCCTTTTGTAAGCAAAAGAGTTCAAGAGGCAATAGTATTGCGGAGTCAGCTTACTGCCACTTCACTTTTGTTCTTACCAGCTGTAAGATGTGTGTGTTACCTTCCTGATAGATTTAATTTGCAGACGTCTTTGAAGAGCACTGATTTTGTGAGGCTGTGTAGTTATGATTGTAGAGCAAGAGTTTAATAAAAGCTAAAAACATCATCCTTCCAAAATCCAGCTTCCCTTTAACTGAAGGTGAGCTAGTTGATGAGTGTGACTAAGTGTCCAGATTTGAGGAGTATCATGTCATGGGCCAGTGAGACAGCAGTGTCATGAACTGTGCAAGAGGACAGTTTGACAGGAATCTGTCACTTAGACATGGCCAGAAAATGATTTAGGAATGTAGAGAGATATGAGTTACATGCACATATTTTTTTGTTATTTTTTGAATTTTTACGTTGCCTCATCATCCTTTTCACTTCTCAAAGGTTACTCCGTAGCACTCTTAATACTGTTGTGTGGGAATACTGGCTTGAACTGGAGCTGGGCTCTGTTCTGGACACTGCCTAGCTCAGAACTAGATCTCTTGGGGTTTGAAGATGGTTTCATTCTTGACAACTGCAGAGTCATTTCTATGTAATTCCTGCTATTATTGAAGTCAAATCTGCTGAAGCTGAGGCCTAGTTTGGCCTTTACTTCACGTGTATGCGTGTGTGTGTATGTGTGGTGTAAGCAGATGTTCCTGAAGCGCTCTGGGCAGTTCTGAGGCATCACTGTTAGTGCTAAACTCCCTCAGTATGGTGAGGTTACTGGATGTTGCACTGCCACAAAAGATAGGATTAAAACTTTTTGAGGTGTTCTTTCTCACACTTCCCTTAGAATTTTTCTAATCCTGGTGTGGATGCAAGAATAGTATCACCCTGTGCTGATTTGAAGTTCTCTCTGTTCCAGCTGTATCTCTTATGAGGGAGTGATACATACTGTGTTTTCTGGAGAACAGTTCTATTACTGTGAACTGTTAGTTCCACTCAATATTCACTCCTTGGAAACAATGGTTTGATGGGCTGGGACATGGATTGTTATATTAAGCAAGAAAATAACTTCAACTACTCCTGTAATTACTCTGCATAGAGCTAGTCTCAGGATTTCTGGCAAGCTCACCTTCATTTCTACGTATATAATGTTATGGTACTTAGCATTTCTGTAACATGGCATTACACCTTCAAATTGTTTTTTAGTTATTAACTAATTAATCTCATAACACGCCTGTAAGGTATATCTGTTTGTTTCTGCTTGGGTGACTGTGTAGTGGATAATAATATGTGGCTTGAATATTAATAAACACTAAAGTAGTAGATTGTATTTGGTTGCTTGTTTCGAGGTTTTGCTTTGGTTTAACTGTGACTGGCAGCCACTTTCTTGCTTTCCCTCAGCAGGATGGATGAGAGAATCAGAAGGGTAAAAGTAAGAATTCGTAGGTTGAGATAAAGACAGTTTAATTGATAAAGTAAAAGTGAACAAACAACAAAACAAAATAGTGAATTAACTCTTTACTTTCAATGGGAAGGCTGTTCAGCCATCTCCAGGAGAGCAGGGTTCCATCACATATCAAGGTGAGTTGAAAAACACCGCAAAACTGAATGCCATTCCTCTTCCTCCTTGTTTCTTCTATCTTTTGTTGCTGGGCATAATGCCATGTGGTCTGGAATATCCCTGTGGTCAGCTGGGGTCAGCTGTCCCAGCTGTGTCCCCTCCCAGGTTCTTGTGTACCCTGAGCCTGCTCACTGGTGGGACAGTGTGGAAAAGGGAGGAGGCCTTGAGGCTGAGTGAACACCATTCAAAAATGCTGAAATATCCCTCTCTCAATGCTATTTACACACAAATCCAAAACACAGTACTGTAGGAGCTATTATGAACAAAGTTAATGCTATCCCACCAAAGCCAGTACAGATTTTAAATTCAGTTATGTGTTTACTTCCCCCCTGCACCTTCACTGCCAATAAGGAATATTAACTTGTCTCTCCCAAAAGGCTGGACAGAAAAGTGTTTTTACATAAGTGAGTAGTCCTGAAGGAGTCAGACTGCTACAGTTGAAAGGAAATATTTTTTGAGAAACCAGAACTCTTACAAAATCCTGTTCGTCTTCAAAGGAAGAAAAACAAAAAAAAAGTAAAAACAAAACTGAAAACTGACCATTTGAAATACCCCTAAAAACCCCAAACCAACAACCCTACCTGTCGCAGTAATGACATGAAAGAAAGAGACAGAGACACCTGTTAGGAGAGCAAGAAGCGACTGCCGGGCAAGACTTGCTCAGTTTATTTTATATGCATTTTAGAAATCACTGTCCATTGGAGGAAAGGGCTTGTAGTCACTCAATCACAGTGGTCAAAGGAAACGTCCATCAAACTTCTGTGTCCAGGAGAAGGAATGTAAACAATGAGATACCGTTACAATAACATGGCTATGTTTACATAGAAGTGTGAGAAACTAGCTACAAAAGAATGATAACATCCAGAACTACAAAAGTCAGGGCAACATCTACCTTCCCAAACAACAACATACCCAGTCCTTGAATGTAGAAACCATCAATTTTGTGGATGGGTTAAGTTGTCCTGTATGTTTGGCAGGAATCTTAGGCTGACGTTTCCCTGACCTCACTCCAAAAATCAGATGGTAATTTTCCAGCTTTGTCCAATTTGGATGTCTTCAAAATCTTATTCTTTGCCATCTGTACTTTTGTACAGTGCCTTGTGCAGTAAAAGGATAATTTCAGATAGGTTTTTGGGTTGTTTTTATAAGAACTTGACTGAAACCAGTGCAGGGAGTTTTTTGTTTTCTTTTTTTAGCGTTTGTATGAAGCAGCACTATTTGTCCTGTTACTGAAAGAAGAGAACTGAGACAGCTGGTGGAACTATAAGGAATTGTATGTTAACCATGGAGGACAAACAGGAAAGACAGTAAGTGTTGACTTCCACTAGGTGCCCTGGCAGCTGTGTTGATTATTGAAGAATACTTGTTTTGGCAGATAAGTTGCAAGTAGAGCTGCCAAGAAATAGTTTGAGTCATGACAAGCATCATTAAACAGTTCTCTCCAAGGTTTTGGCTAGGTCACTGACTAACTGTGAATTTGGGTCAAGGACCTGACTGGGTAAGGAAGCCTCATTTATCATCTGCCACAGATAAGATAATAGTCATCAGTCTATGTGACCAGCTGAGAAGTTAACAACATGTTTTGGTTTAGTAATGATTTGAGGCTCATCAATAAAATCACCAATACTCTTCAGTCCTGTAATCTGTCCGTGTCTCAGTGGCCAGCAGGATTTCTTGGCAGCAGAAAGAAAGGAAAGTCAAGTGACCAAGCTGGTTATATTTACTCTAATTTCCTCTGTGTAGACACACTGTGGAATCTCAGGACTAATTCACCAAGATAATCTAAGATGGGATTCTCTTACCCTTACAAAGCAGTCCCATCTCGTTGCATTGAAGTACTCGAAACCTATATAAGGCAGGCTCATTCTCTGGTTTTGTGCAGAAATTGTTCCTAGAATACTGGCATTGATTGTTATATTCCTCCTTATTTTGTTTAATTATGAACAAAATATCTTCCTTTGAAATATTCTCGGTTCATTTTGACAGAGGCAAGGATTTCTGCAGGCCAGGTGAGTGGGACACAGTGTTTTGCTAACACAGTTGTGGAACTCTCAAACCAGGTAACATGTAGCCACCTTGGAGGGTAGGCAGAGCAAATCTACACTTGTTTGCATGTAATTTGCCATTGCAGCCTGACTGCAGCCCTGTTGAGCTGTAACAGCAGACAGAGAAACACTTGGGTTGATTTGAGCTAATTGAGTTGATCAAGTGTTCAATTTGTACAGAGTCCCACTTGTCTTCACTTGCAGCAGCAGCAGTGTTAGCAAATGAATTACCTCATCAGAGCTCTTGTTACCTATAGACGGTGCAGGAATGCAGTTTCTATAATGCAAGACTGACTGATGGATGTTTGAAAAGAGTTAGTTACTTTGAAATTTTGACTGACTGAGAGATGATTTGATTTTTCAGTCACACTGTGAAGAATTTTCTCTTCTGTAGGTTGCTACTGCCCCAGATGTTGAATTTAAACAGTGATTGCTGAGTATGTACTGTACACTACTTGTCTGTTTGGCAGGTGTTTATATTTCAATCTATGTCCATTTTAGATTTTAATCTGTGTTAATTTGACACTGATCCATTTTTTTCATTCATGCTCTACTTGCCATGCTCCCAAGACATCAGTAAAAATATCTTCATATTTGCATTGAGATTTTTGCTCTTCTCAGCTGATACACAGTAAGGAAGTGAAAAGCACTTCACAGATGTAGAGCTTCACCTCAAAGTGTAGGTGTTGTGAGAGCTGAGACCAAGAAGAGTTAAGTCTTTTGCTTTAAGATATGCAGGAGGATGAAGTTTGAGAAGGAAATAGGAAGAAGCTACATATTACACTGGGTCCAGGGAGTTGGCCTTCAACCATTGAACCATCAATTCTTGAGACTGCTGTGTGTCTGTCTTCACACATACCAGGTTAATCTTCCTGGCATAGTTCTAGGTAACTAAAAGGACTAAAAATTAAATGTCATTAATATAATTTTGAATTTAAATTACTATTAAATGTAACTAAATATTTTTTGTTGTTTAGTGTTGGAGAAAGGGAGATCTAAACTCTAGTAGGTCAAGCCCACTCATGACTCTAAATACCAGAGAAATCTACTTCCAAAACTGTTTGTTAGCTGTGTTGCATTCATCTGAAAAGAATGCTGCAAGGGTGTTTGCCTGTACCAAGTGAAGGGCCCTGGGCTGCCTTAGAGCAAGCAGGTGCTCACTGTATCCTCTGCTCTCTTGGCTAACTTGATATTAAAAGAATTTGGGATGCAGCTGTATGAGTGCAGAAACACATACTCTCAAGTGATTTTATTTTTGTCTGGGCCTTTTTCATGTGGATTATGGCTGTTGATGTCAAAACAAGCTTGATTATAATATTTGGAACTTGAGAGTTTTCTTGCAGTCAGCACCAATGGAACAAGGGTTCTTTTCCCAAGGCACCTTTGAATCCCTTCCTTGAGGATTCATAACATTTCTGCAGGGCAAGAGTTTCAAGTCATCATTGTTGGATGTACCCTAAGGTTTGGTCTATATAAAACTGAAGTGATTTTTTTTAGCTTGTTGCGGTAAATGGGACAGATATTGAAATTGTTGATGTTGCCTTCACCTTTTCATGGTAAAAACTGAAATTTTAAAAGAAGAGCTCTAGAACTCGGCTTAAAGTCCATGAGCTGAAGTTTAAAATTTGGGTCTGAAAAATGGTTTTCAGTAGAAATTTTTTCTCAGAAGTGCAAACCCATTTGTCAAGTGACCTGTTTCACATATTTCTTTCTAACAAGGAAGAAGAAAAGAAAAAGCTTTTTCTCAGTTTTTTTTGCCAAGTGCTTCTATGGAAAATAAAAATATTTTGAAGTCTCATGAGAGCTGACATGTTGCTGCTTTACATTTCCCTTCTGCTAACTGCTTTTCCCATGTTGCAGAATATTTAAACACCTTGTATGTTGTGGGAGAAATAGTCTGTACATTTTAATTCTTCAGCTAAAAGTTTTTGTTCTTCTGCAGTTATCCACCTCCAATAAGGATGAAAATGCCCAGAATATTAATCCTCCTTTGTCTATTGCTGCTTTTCCTCTTCTGTTTCTGATCTCCAAACAGTTCTACTTCAACATTTATGGGTAGTATGCTTCCTTAATCTTTTCAAGTTCATTGCATCTGGAAAACATTTTTTCACTTTTTTTTTGCATTTGACAGCATTCAGTGTAAAGGCAGCACAACCATTTATTTCTCCTTTATGTCAGTGAGCCCTCTGTGGGTTTTTCTATCTATCTTTGATGTGCTGGCTTGGGAGACAAATATTTAGAAAAAAATAGAGAGTGATTTTGAAAATGAGAAACCCCTGTCAGGAGGAATCAAGGGTGAATGTAGTACAAAAAAGTACCTGTGACTGTACTTTAAAAAGCAAATGAATAAATAAAAAAACACCCAACCAACCAAACTGTGGCAAAATTACAAATTGTCTCTGTCCTTTTAAAACAAACATAAACTCTCTCTGAAAAGAGCAGATGGCTTTGCTTTGTGTGGAGAATTTTGTTTTCTTACTAATATGTACAGCTGTTTCTGAAAATATGTGATTACTTTTAATGAAGCTGTACTTTACAGGCAAGAGTGGGATGCAGTGCATGTGCAAGTTTTGGGGTGTTATTTATTTGCAATGTATGTGCCTGTTTGATATTTACATCCCAATATGTTTCTATAAGAAGAGTCTACCCCAATCTGAATCACAGCTTTCCAGTAACTCCACTGTGCTGCTCCACACAAGGAGAGAGGGGACTGTTGTGTTTGCTCTGAGAAGATGAGGGAAGCCTAAAAGGTTGGCCTTGCTTTTTTTCCTGCTGTGGGAGGAGTGGAGGTGTCACCATGGTGCCTGCTTTGTTCTGTAACCCTGAAGTGGCAGCACTGATGAGACTCTTATGGAGTCTTGGTTCAGGAGCATGATTTGGGATGTTATTTCTGATGGTCTTAGGCCTTGGGAAAGATGCTTATTTTGCTTACTTGAACATCCAGGTGCAGCCAGTGTTAGCTAGGAAGTGAACAGGTGTGCTGACAAGTTGGGAAATAGCTCAGATGAGTGTGAGGAAGGTCAGAGCACCTTTTCCTGTGGATGAACACTTAGGGCAGTGCTCTGTGCCTGCAGGAGCAAGTGAACCCAGAAGAGCTGTCCTGCTCTTGTGCTGTACACCTGGCCCATGCCTGTGCAGGAAGAACTGGAGAAGACTTTAAAAACGGGCAGAAAGCTTTGCACAGCCCTTATGGTTCTGTATTTCTGAGGGCCTTTTGTGGGAAATGCTGTATTGCCTTCTTGTGATGCATATATAGCGCTCCAGAGAACCCCAGGCACAGAGCCCTTACTGACAGGAGGAGTATTATTGTTTGTTCATTAAATAAACACTGATTATTATGAACTGTTGCCCTGAGTTTTGCAGTTTTGGATGTTTTCATTCTTTTGTAACTGACTCTCACACATTCTCTGTAAACATAACCATGTTATTGTAATGATAACTTATTATTTACATTCCTTTCTCCTGGGCACAGAAGTTTGATGGACAGTCCTTTGACCAGTGTGACTGAGGGGTGGCGAAGCTGCTCCTCCAATCCACTGTGATTTCTAAGACACATATATAATAAAGATGGGTGGGGTCTGCCTGGCAGTTGTTCCTTTGCTCTCAGCAAGGGTCCGTGTCCTTCTTTCGTGTCGTTATTGCGACAATGAACAATGCTTATTATGAAAAGGCCACAAAATATTTCACTTATTTTGGATCTTTTTGTGCCTTAGAGGTAATACCTTTTCAGAAGTTTTTTGTTAAGGTGGAACAAAGGTATTAGTCTGAGGCTCTAACAGCGTGGAACTTGTCTGCTCTGGTGGGAGCACTGTCTTGCATTATCCCTGTGCCCAGTCAATACTCTATTATTACATGTTAAGTGCTTTGCTACAGTATCCGGTGTGCAGGGTATTAGAAAGGATCTTATCTAATTTCCTAAGCAATAATGGCATAAACTATGCATTTTTTATTATTAGAAAACAAACTCTTGTCTCCACTGAGTTAATGTTTCTTTTATATACGGTTAGCACCCAGGAGGCTGACTCATAAATCATAGCAACATTAAATGGAAAGTGCAAAGTTTTGGAAAACTAGAATTTATTGTAGCCCCACAGTCTTTGACTTTACCTGGAAATACATTTTAACTTCTTTTATAGTGTTTTTATTTGACTGCTATGTTCTTTAATAATTTTAGCTGATTAGAAAGAAGTCCAATCCAAAACCTTACTCACTTTTAATAAATAAGAACATTAAAATGGAGTGAAAGAAAAATAAAACAGATATTTTTATATTGGATGTTTTCTGCCCCTTTGAATGTTGCATCCATTTTTATTCAGATGGTCCATAAAAGTACCATTTTGATAGGTTCCTCATACTTATATAGCAGCATCTTTGTTTACAGGAGTAGTGTGTATTACTTTGAAATGGATATTTGTTAAGTTGTATTACCACTCCTCTCCAATAGAAGAACATACAAATGAAATATATTCTGTTCTTGAGGGTTTTATTAATTAATTCAGCTGAGGTATGTAGTTTGTTCTGTTATTTGATGTAAAACAAACAGTGTTTTACGTCAGAGGGAATCACAAGACATGAAAGTTAAAATGTTCATGTCAACACAGATGCTTCTTGGATTTTTTACCAAGGATGCAGGTAAGAGACTCCTAATCTTGAAAACCTCCAATTTTCTAAAACCTTAGTTTCTAGGTTCAGAGGTTAAATGTTTTAGTTGACTTTTTTTTTGTTTTTCTTCCCCACTATCCTACCCAAGTTCATTCAATACTGCTGTTAGAAGTAAGGAGACACTCAGCTCTTCAGTTTTCTGTTTTGTTACAAATCATTGTGAAGTTTTAGGTAAATCCCAGCAAAATAATGGATTTGCAGTGAAAAGTCACATTAGTGTTTGCAACATGGAAACAATACATGCTGGTAACTTGCAGGTAAAATAATAAAAACTTATTTTGACATGCAGTTTTTGGAACTAAGCAATTATGTGGAAAATGCCCCTTGTGAGCTGGTGTAAATCACATCTTCCCTTTTCAGAGCAGTAATTTGATTTGAAAGGTGTGTGGGTCTGCAAGACAAGTGCTGGTAAGCTGCTGAGCTTTATGGGACTCTTTTCTTCTTGGTTTACAAGTGGGATGAACAGTTCAATCCAGCCTTTATGCTTCCGTAGTAAAAACAAACAGAGAAGAGGCCAAATACATATGAGAATTAAGGGCTCTTTGACACCTCAAAGAAATGCCAGTAGAGGCTGCAGAAATGTCATAAATCAAACCTACAAAACAAAGGCTGACCTTATCCCAGGATATTGTAAGGTGGCATTCTTTTCCTGGAAAAATACAGAGAAACTGCTATTAGAAGAACAACTTCTATTGTATCTACCTTTATGGCAAAAACTTTAGTCCATTGAAAACCTGGACTCACTTCCTAATGAGTTCCTAGAGGCTAATCCGAAAGCCACTGCAGATAAAAATGTGTCATCTTAGAAAGTTTCTAGGGAAGGGCTGTTCCTGTGCAGCACCAGAATGTGCAAAGGTTTTCTTTCCGAGTCTTCTGGGACTCCAAATGCAATGATGCAGGCCTGCATCATGCAGTGCCTTGAGTTGCTCTTTTAGTTTTCTCTTCCCAGTGCAGCCTCTTCCTCTGAAAACAAACAAAACCCCCAAACCCAAGCCAAACAAAACTCACCACCTCAGAAAATTCTGCAAATCTATGGTAACCATCTTGCTTTAAAACTTCACCAGTCCAAAGGTTTAAAATAACCTCTAGAAGACCAGAGCTGTGTTCTGTAGAAAGGAAGGAGCTGCAGCCAGATGTGAATATCAGCTGAGGTATGTGGTTATGATGGCCCACAGGACAGTGTATAATTCTGTGTGCTGTTCAGTTAATCACTGTACAAAATGCCTTAACACTTGCCCAGCTTGCAGGCACAGAAGAGAGTCTTCAGGCAAACGGGGTCTTCAAGGCGACACAGCTGAGATTCTGAGGGTGGGTGGCCAGAAGGCAAGTCCTGTGCTGAAAGGACATTGCTCACTTGAGTGCACAATGTTACATACATCTGGATTTAGCATAATCATCCTTGACTAATATGAGAAGGAAGAGGGTTTAAACGCTGAATAAACAAATTACTTAATTTCATGTTATCGGACAGGAACAGATGGTCAGTTTAGTGTGTTTTCTGACTGCTTATGCTTTCAGGACATCCACACCGGTTCTTGTACAGTCAATAATTCATGTATGGGTACATTGAACAACTTTTTGCTTTTACCTTTGAGGTGTACCTTTGAGTTGTATTTTAGGCAACTAAAGGGTCTCAATGTTATCAGAAACGAATATTTTATATCAGTTTCTCTTTTCCTTGCATAGTAACTGTGTATTTATCATAGTACTAGTTATTCCTGAAGGTGACACATGGCTCAGGATACCACACCAGAAGAGTTGGATGACTGCATGTCCTGTCATAGGGATATGGTATTCTATTTTCCCATATCTGTGTCCAAATCATGGTTGCTATCCACGTGCTGGTTGAGGACAATTAATTTTTGCTCCTTTGAATTGTCCTGTAATCTTCAGCCAGCTTCTGAGAAGTGCTTTCCTTGAGAGTTATTTGAAGTCCAGAGCTCAGTGCCTGTAGCACTTGTGTTGATTGGCCTGGCCCACTGCTGCTGTAGCTCTTGCATCCCACCTTTTTTCTCTCATGAGGAATTGTATGTGGAAATTAAGTTGAGGAGTGTTTCAGCTTGCTTTAATAATTGTTACCTAAATGAAGGGAAGAGGAGCAAGCCAGGGTTTCCTTTTGTATTAATTGATTTGTTAAGAGAACATAAACAGCAAAAGGGAAAGTCTCCATTCTGAAATAACACTAGTAGAAAGCAGGTTTGTCACTGTCTTTTCAGACAGTGATAAATACTTCTCTGTTACCTATAGTTTCTTCAAGGCAGCACCTTTACTACTTTTCTCACCCTGTGTGTATACATCAAAAGAAAATGCAGTGACCAGTAAGTGCTTGAGCGTTAATAGGGCATGTCCAAACTCTGAACTTTAATCCAGGATCCATTTGTATAATGAGAGTGATTTCTAGTTTTTTCTTGTGTTAACCCTTTATTTCTGTGCCTAAACTTGGTTAAAACAAGAATAAGTTCCTCTTTCTATGATGTTATTTGAGCACTGGGCAGGAATTATGACTAATTATACACGGTCATCTGCTTGTCAGCATCCTTCCTTAATTTCCACATTTCTGCACTATGACTTTGCAATCATGGCACTGAACGTCAGGGCCCTGGTGTTTAGGGCTGCTGTTTTCTGTGTGCATGTGATGGTTACACGAGATTTCTGTTTTCTGTTGTGCCTGGTGTTTGGAGATAATAGCAGAAGCAAGAAAGTATCAATTTCCATCATGTAATTGGATTAATGATTAGTTTACATGACAGGGCAGGCTCTTCATTGAATTAACGTGAAAAGGGATTATATCAATAAATAGCAGGAAGAGAGGCCACATTATCTGCTATTTGTTACAAATACTGCTTCTAAGTTTTGTTCAATATTTTTATTCTTTATGGGGGGTCAGACAATTACTGTCCACAATTAAGTCAAATTTGCTATAAGTTTTTATTGTAAGAAGTAGTTGACTTCTGGATTGTATCCAAATGGAAGGAGAAGGGAATGCTGTGGTGGTGATTGTTTGAGTTTTTTCCCCTCTAAATCTTCTGTATAACTGGCAGCTTTAAATCTTCACACCTGCAAAACACTAACACAGGAAAGAACACCACAAAACACACAAGCTGCACCTTTGAGTCACATAATCATTTTGAAAGGGTTAAGACAGGTGAGTTGTCTGTGTTTTGATGGGAATGTGTTGGAAGAAACCATACTGAATAAGAGCTCAAGTCCCAAAGAATCCAAAAGGACTTGAAGTGACTGAACGTGTCAGTGAAGGAGGTAACTCCCATGAAAAGGACAGATACCTCTGTGGGATTAGATTTCTCCTTGCCTTGGCAAAGAGCTTTCATGAAGGTAGAAGAGTCACAGGTTTGCACAGAAGTGCCAAAGATACACTTACAAAGCATTTACAGCATGCCAAACTCTTTCAGGAGTCTCCAAAACCTTTTAAAAATAAATTCAATTTTGACTGAAAATCTGCATGCAATTTGAATGAAATTGAATATGTTTCAGGGCTCAAGCAGTGTGTCTTTCATCCAAGGTAAAAGGGAGATAAATTTCAATTAGATGTTCCCATTATAATCTGTCTCTACTTGTAGTTTTCATCAAAATTGTTGGAAAGTGCAATATAATGTATGGTCGGGATTTGCTCACTAGCAGCAGTGTGCCCTTTATTTCAGTTCAAAAAAAGGGTGTGAGTGCTTATGTGTGACCGTATATTAGCTTCTCACAGTGAGTGACTTAATTGTGACAGGTAACTTGTATGGGATTTCAAAGCAGATCTATGTATTCTGTGCATGTCATAAATATAATGGTTTATATTCTTTTTGTTGTCCTGATGATATAGCTTACTAATTAGGTGTGTAAACCAAATGTTTCAAGACATGCTTTGTGATGGTGGCAGAGTAAAATCAGTAGTTACTTGAAAATATCTGTTTCATAGTGGTGTTTTGTCCTGAACTTCAGTTTTATGGATTTTTTTTTTTATATGTCAGCCCACAAGGTGAATCTGGGGCTTATGGTCGATCCATGGTGTGTGTCAGCAGCATTCCCTGCCAGTCCCCTGGAGGTCTCCTGCCTTACTGTAGCTGCTGCAAGGCAGGGATGTTGTGAGGCCCTACATGGAGTTGCTGTCCTGCCACTTAACATGCCATTTCTCTTTAGAGATATGAGGAGAATTAAGTGGAAAATGGAAATGGTTGTACTTCCAAAGAGACTTTGGCTATCTTTGGAGTGCCATCTGAAATCTGTGTATGAGACTGAATTAAATCACTAATATGTGACTAAGTGCTTGGCTTTTGGTGTCATTTAGTTTGGATGTACCTTAAACATGTGAAGATGGAATTGGCCCTCTACTGCTGAACAGCTTGGCATCTGCTAATTTAAATAATTTTCAACCTTTTCATTGTGGGTCTCAAGGAAGCTGCACATTTGTATTTGATCTTGCAGTATGAGTAGTAATCTGCTCTGTGCTGCTGCTGTGAGGACACTAGCCTTTCCTTTTGCTCATCCTCCCTCTGATAAATGCAGTAGTCCTACTGGTGGGTCATTTCAGTGAAAGTCAGTGTTATCTGGTTGGAGGTGCATGTTGCAGCCTGGAGCTCACTCTGGAGCTCTGGTGTATCATAGCTTTGCCAGCTGCTGACACATGCTGATAATAGATATCTTGTTAAGCAGCAACTTTGATGGAAAAATCAGGTGAACTTAGGTTGTGTGTCTATCTTATGTTGCAGTGACTTACATTCGCCTGGAAGCTTGTGGGTGAAATAAGGAGAATTCACATTTCAGTATATGCATGATGAACTCCAAGAAATGGCAGAAACCTTACTGCCAAAAGCAGGAGCAGATAAGACAGGCATTCCTCTGAACTCTGCTATCTAGAATATAGATGTTTAGGACTGTCATCGTATTACTGTCTTCACTGAGATAAAATTTGCAAAGGAAACCCAGCCCAAAATAAAGAATCCAAATCAATAATAAGGAAACCTGGTATCAAGTCAAATGTCCCAGGGCTGGTGGCACATTTTGATGGCTTCCAGCGTCCCTCAGAAGGGGAGCTTTGAGCACCAATTTTGGTGCATTGGCTGGGAAATGAGGGCAAAAGCAGGTTTTTATGTTTGGAAACTAAAATAAGAATGCTGGCTGAGAGAATGAAGGCAAGACATGTAATAATAAATTTAGGCGTGGATTTTTCACTGTAGTTTTAATATTTATATACTATCACAGAGACGAGGGGTGGAATGTGGTGGTTTGAGAAGTATGGGGGGGTCTAGCTTTTTGGGTGTGGTAGGGGCCAAAAGATGGCTCCTGTAAGGAGCTTCCAGAAGCTCCCACAGCTGTCTGGTCAGGGCCTATCTCTGGCTCCTGGGAGGCTGATGTCCTGTTTTCCACAGTTGGGCCAATTAGGAAGGACAAAAATGCCTCTGCGACAGGATATTTAAGAAGAAATCTCTGTAGTACGCATGCACGCGCCACGTAGTCATGTAGGTAGTAGATTAGGCAGAGGAGAAGGAGTACAGCAAATAACTAGGAAAAACAACGGAAACATCAGACAGGAAAGCCAGCAAACAATGCCAATCTACTAAAGAAGAGAAGCAATGGAGGAGGAGGTTCCTGCATCATCGGAACTGATACATCTTCAAAGCCTGTGGTGAGAAACTTTAATCAAACTTGGAGCAGAGACGGTGCAGAAGGGAGTGAACTCCCACAAGAGTAGCTATGTCTGGTGGGGACCAAGGACTTTGCTCCTGAATCAAGAAGGGAGTCAATGGTGTTAAAAGAAGCCTGGTTTTATTCCTATCCTAAGAGAGAGACCA
>VZRZ01002792.1:2776941-2822031 GCA_013398175.1 Climacteris rufus | reverse complement strand
GGGGTAGGGGCTAGATGTGAGGATGGCGGAGGAAGAATGTTTAGGAGATATTCCTTTGTTTTTGCTTGCTCCTTTAACTCTGTAATAAATTCACTTTATCACTTAAGAGCACTGACCTTGTCTCAGCCTGATTTTGCTCCTCTGCCAGCATTTCTTATCATGGGTTAGTAACACAGTTCAATTTGGAAGGGGGGAAAAGAGCAGTCCTAGTGGGGCCTTGGTCGTTGGCCAGGGCTAACCCACCACAGTTTAAGAATACGATGGTCTGAGGAAAAAAAACATTGCTACAGAAGCAATGAGCAGCAAGATTGACTGAGGCCAAACGCTTAGAAGGATACTAGAGAATGCTGGATGGAGAGGATGACCTAGAAATAGCAGGGTACATATTGGAAGAGTTAACTGGAATTTTAGAAGGAGTAGGTATTGTGTGCTTGGGTCAAACTTCTTCAGGGTTTGGGAGGAACCTTGATATCTTAATTGCCTCCTTCAAGAATTTTTCAACTTCATGCTGGTAATACTGGCTCATGATCAAAAGAAAATATGGGAATGAGACAGCTGTGCATGTGGCTGGATAAATTCATTCTTACTACTAGATTTAACGTTTTAGGCTTACGTGTATCGTACAGATCAATGCATATTTTCTTTCTCTTGGTAAGTGGGGGTAACAACTGAGTCATTCAGGGGAAATTCTGGTTCTTACAATTTACTTGTGAATAAATATTACATGTAAGCATTCTGAAGGAGATTCCCTTAAACTAGTAGAGATTTGAACCTAATGGCAGCAAGCAATGGGAAAAAGTCAGAGAGTCTTTGCATCGAAATCGGGGTTTTGTTGTGACTCGTAAGGACTAAGAACACTCAAGTAAATATGGGGTTAGACCAAAGTGCTCAGGTTAAAAAGACAGGTCTTGAATAATTTCAAATGACCTAATGGCCCTCAACATGAATTATTTGTTGAACAGGTTGTTTGTCTTGCAAAGCTGAAAGCAAGCTCCCCTTAGCTACTCATCACCTGCTGTGCAGTGGGAGGGAGGGCAGGGAATGCCATAGGTCATTGTTGGGGCCCAGAATTCCAGCATTGTGGTCTAACACTTTTTTTTTTTGGTAATAATTTGGATCTTGTTTAGGTAGAAATAGTTGTGCTAGCATTTCCTTAAGATCTTACCCTGCCTCATGTTCATAGGACAGAAACTGTTCTGTTGACATGAAATGCAAAGCAATCAAAAATAATGTGCAAAGAGTAGATTCAGGTGAATAACTGTAAGTACTAATATCTAATGATAACTTTGAGTTGACACATCCTCTGTCTTTCCAGAAGTGATTTCTCAGAGGAAAACCCCACAGCTGCTGATGCAAAAGAGAAAGTGGACAAATGTTTTGGCAGTTTCTTTTATTTTCTCTAAGCTTCTGCTAGAGATGTTCATGCTGCTCACAAATGCTCAGAGAGACCTTTAGTGAGTGAATAAACTGTCCTCATGATAAATTAATCATCTTAAGTTCTCTTGTAATAAATATCACTCTTAAATATTTCTCATCATCTGAGGAATATCATCAATTACCAGCTATTAACTCACATAATTCCTAATGAAAAAAATGCATTGCAATTAAACATGTTGCTATTGAAATCTTTATACTAAGATTTTGTTTTGTTCTTTTCCTTTTTATTTTGTTGTTGATGAGATAAAAACAAATGACGTAGAGAAAAAACTCAGACGGTATAACCCACAAACAAAAAGTAAATCTTTTTCCTCACTATTGAAAAATAAAAACTGCATGGGACTCATTTCAGCAACATAATTTTTATTCATGGCTGAAAAATGATTGTGAGTTTCAAGTAACCACAGGTTCTGGAGTGAAACAGATGTTTTTCTAAAAAAAATCTTAATCTAAATCTTCCTCAGCTGTGCTTCAGTCCCCTTGCTACTACTCTATGTGTCACATGCAGAAAGAAAAACCAAGATTTATTTTTTTTCCCCCTTAAGTGTTCAAAAAGGCTATTCCTTGGTGCCTGTTGTCCTGCATAGCAAACACAGGTCTATTTAGAAATTCATTATGGGTTCTGGCTCTATATTGCCTATTCCAGGTCCCTCAGTTGTTTCTGAATCCTTTAGCCTGAGCTGTTCTGCAGAGTTTATTTTGGTCTGTGGCTGTTCTCAAGTAAGGAATTTATTTAAACTGGCCAGCTCCAACAGTTAATGCAGCACCTCTGAAACTGCCAGTGAGCCTAAATTAGGTTGTCAGAGTCAACATACTGATCTAGTGAGCCTATTAAAATCTTAATAACTTTTAAAATTGGACTCTGGGTAACAAAACTTTGTCCCTGTGCATTAGATTTTCAGTAGATAAATCCATTAAACTACACCTTATCACCTTCCTTCTCTCTCTGTTAGAGACTGCCCAAAGAGGAATTTTTAGAAATCCAGTGGGTACCTTTAATACATCATAAGTCAGTTATCATTGGGCTGCATTCAGTTCACCCAAATAAATTCTGCTGTGTTAGGAAAACTTTCTACTTTTCTTTGGGTCTTACTCATGGTGGTTGGAGGAAGGTAGTTTGTTTTAATGAGGCAAAAGTAGAGGGAAGATAGCTATAGTGCTTGTTTGTTGCCTATTATTTCTTAGCCCATAGTCTGTCCTGATCTTACTAAAGTAGCTGTCAATTAGGTTTAAAATCAGACTTCTCTTATCTCAGCTTCAGCTCTGGGCATGAAAATGTGCTTTGAGTCCAGTCCTCTACTGCTTTCTTGTTCTTCCTCCTCTCCTCCCTCCAATAAAGTGAGAGATTACTACAGGTAGCAATATCTATGAGGCATTGCCATAAATTAAAATATCCTCCTTCCCTTTACTCTGAATGGAAAGAAGTTCTTCTGCTATGATTCTCATGTATCACTTAAGTTCTCCTTCATTAATAGATGTGAGTGGGAGGTCAAAATTGAACTTGTTAATGCGAACAAAGTTGAAGCCTTAATTATGGAGGAAATTGTAGATTACTCATAATAATCAACTGAAGTTTGAATTTTAAGTTTGACTGGCAGAAAAACATCTGTCACTATTATTATTATGTATGAGACCAAACCCATTTGCAGACAAGTAGCAAGTGATGAGACAGAACTATGAGAAGTAGATGGACTTTTATGAGAAACTCATTATAATTCTTTTATTTCAAGAAGGATAATTAGTAGCCTTTAAGATATTTCAGCTAGTTGTGATGCTCTCTGAAAGCAAATTAAATAAAACAAAGTTGTTCATATATGAAAGCAAAAACTGAAATGACCTCTTATGCTCTGCTATCCTTTAGACTTTGTATTGTGTATCTCTGTGCAAAGTAGTTATTAGCAAAAACTAATGGTTTTTTTCCCAGCAATTAACTAAAGCAGTTAATAATAAAATACGTCTAACGCAGATGTATAGCTTTTCATAGTAAACAAGACCTTGGAATGCAGTTGTCAGTTCCTCCATGGTGGAGTCAGAATGTGTATGCTAGACTTGGAATAGAACCATAAAATGGGAATTGAGGAAGGTAGACCAAAAATGTGGCAAAATAAGTATGCCTGACCTGAAAGAGAATCATCCTCAAAGACTGGGAAGTCAATATTAGCAGCTGCAGTCAAAAATGATGCTAAACCCACTCATTTTCAATAGATTTTTCTGCCTTAGTGCACAAGGGTGAGTTTGGTGTGAGGTCTCTTGAGCAAACACACTTGGTTATCACAAAAGCCTAATTATCAAGAAATCTGCATCAGAGGATATTAATGACGGTGTATTTTGTTATTTAAACAAAACACTGCATTAGAAATTTGAGTGAAAGAGCAAGTGATAAAGACAATTAACTCTGCTAAGTGTAGTCTGTGGTACCTTATCTATAGATTTTCTCCTTATGTGGTTAAATATTTCCTCTGCAATTTAGGTTTCATCCAACAAAGAAGATTTGATTTCACATAATTCTTCTTTTAAGAAAGCAGTTGGAACTTTAATCAGCTATTCATCTGTATCCACTTATCCCAGGATAAACACTCATTCAGGCAAGAATTCAAAATAAAGCACAACATGCAACTTCTCGTTTACAAAAAATTGGTAGGTAGTATTTTTTATTCTCAAACACTTTCCTACCAGTGGCCATATATCCAAGGAGACGAGTGCTATTGTAAACTATTATGAGTTTGCACTTCTCCAAGGAAGCATGGTTATCCTTTTACAGTTTGTAAAACCACCACATACTAACCTTAGTAAACACTGGGACTTTGGGTTTTTTTGGTTTTCTCCCCTCGTGGTTCATAACAACCAAAATAGAACCAACTAGGGCAGCTGTTGTTGCAGACAACACAGTCTTATTACCATGTTCTTTTCAAATCTCTCATAATAAATAGCAGGAAAGGTGGCTCCTTAGATTGGGATGATGATGTGCTTGGTACAAAACACTGCATGAAGTTCATAATTTACTCCTAAAGCTCTTCCCTTGTCAAAAGTGAAATAGTACAAACGGCTGGAGTTGGTGGAGAGGGGGAAAGTGGTGAAGGAATGGCCCTCAGCACAGCTACCACAGTCTCCATTCTCTAGCTTTGAGAAGGGTTTGAGTTTGGGTACAGGAAGCTGCTTGGTCTGGGACAGGAAGTGAAGGTGGTGGTGCCTCAGATGCAACTGATCTTAGTGAAGCTTGGTTTTAAGCATGAAAGAATGAAATGAAGTATGAGGAATCTTACAAAAGCAAACTGTGCAACACTCTGAGAAATACAGGCTGTAAATATTGCACAGCACTTAGAAAAAACAAAACACACCAAAAAAAACCCACCACAAAAAGAACCCCAAAGCAAACAAAAAACCCCTTACTGGAGCATCTCCAAGCAGCTTGCAAATATCCATTAATTACCTCTCAGTGGGAAATGATAAAAAGATCATTTCTCTTGTTTTGGAATTTGAAATCAGTTGCTGTTAATGTGTAGATCAACATTGCTGCCATCTGTTAAAAGTAAGAAAGAAAGCTGAGCTTATGGACAAAGCATTAATTTGCAGTTGGGATGTTCACACACAGAATGTAACCACCTGACCTTGAATTTAAAATTTAAAAAACACCATGACACATTTAGTGGTTTTGTGTAGTAGAAATCTTTATAGCTCACATTTTGTATCATCTGTCTTTTGAAGTGAAGATTGAGCATTGCTACCTGGAAGTCAAAAACACCTGAATATGCTATTAACGTGATCTGTTACTGACAACCTGTGCAACTGAAAGGGGTCAAAAGCTTCAGGAGCTTTTCTGGCTGTTTGAACCTCAGAGCCTCTGCTGTTTTTTAAATTACTTAAGTGAAGTCTCACCAGCTGCAGCCATGGGCTGTCCTCTTTGCGTTACTGGTATATTATAAACCTGATCAAAGTTTGTGATATGTCATGTGCAACATAGACCTGCTTTAATAGGGCTTCACTGTGCAGTTCCTGATGTCTCCAGAACTTATTTTTCTGTAGGTATTGAAATAACTTGTAAACTATTTAACTGACCTTGTCTGTGACTTTTTGATTATACATACCTCCTATTCATATGCTCTTAAGGATTTGATCATGATAGTAATAGGTGGGGTTTTTTGGGGGTTTTGTTTTGTTTGTTTGGTTATTTTTTGTTGATTGTTTGTTTATTTTTGCTTTTTTTCCCCCTGGATTTGTGAGGAACCCATTCAGATTTGTGTTTAGTTACTGTTCCTATGACAATGACTTTTCTATCCTCAGCTTATCACCTAAACCAGCAAAAGGTGAATTTGTCTTTCACTATCAGAAAAACTGGGCCAAAGTAGCCAGCAAATGTTTAACATCAAATACTTTGTTCCATGTGAATGAGCACTTTTGTCAGTTGCCTGGGTAAATAATAGCTCCTATTAGGTGTTAGCCAGTACAAATGCATGATGAAAACAATCTTTCATTTTCTATAGAAATAATGCAGTGGTGCCCTTGAAATAGCTGTAGGGTATTTTTTATTGAGAATAACAGCATGGGAATGGGAGGTGGGGTGATGTCTGTGTTTTACTAGCTTTTAGGTTTGGGGTTTTTTAAGTTGTTATTCCCAGAAATACTCATCTGTCTTCTGATCCTCAGGTTTGATTACAAGCCTGGTGTATTGTGGGGAGAAGGAGTGAGATGAAGTGTGTGGTTATTATTACTAACAGAGGGGAATATCCTTTTTCAGGCATGATCTGTGAAGATACACAGTATTCTTGGCTTGGGATGTTTTATGGTTTGGTTTTTGGTGTTTTTTTGTTTGTGGTTTTTGTGGTTTTGTTTTTTTTTCTTGCTCCTTTGTTTCTGAGGGGCTCTGAGAAGTGGCAGCGTGCAAGACATTTTGAGAGGGAGTGGTGGTTCATGTCACAGATGGTAAAAAGGAGGCAAATAAATACAAAGGTGCTCCTTTTAGAATGCAGTAAGAGATGGAATCGCTCCAATGTGGAGGATTGGGTAGCCTTGAGTGTGAAAAGCCAAACGTTCAGATAAAAACTAATTGAGCCTGTATCTGATTATGAAAATTAGAATATCTTTGTTCACTTCCTGCTCATTACTGGCATTCCTATGTTTTTTGTCAACATGGTAATTCTGAACTTTGCTCACCTAAGAGTGCTCTATGGGAAGTTCTAACCTTGTTATTTTGTGTGTGTGTGGATTAAGTAGGATTTCTAAAAAACCTGCAATCCCCAGTAAAAGTAAGCAGCCGAACCATTTTATTTGAACTTATATGTCAAGTGTGGCTTCTAGTGTGATCAAAAAACCACATATAATAAGACCCAAATTCATCCACTCACCACTTGGTGCCACTCTAGCTTTGTGAACTGCAGTTTCTTCAAAATAGCAGATTTTTCTTTCTTTAGGTTTGCCAAGTGCTGTCTGAAATACAACACTCTGAGCACCCATCTTTGAGCAGTGTTGGTCTGAGGCAGAGGAGATGGTGACTGATGGACAACTTTCTGACACTGCTCAGAAGAGAGGGAGGTGGTGGTATTTATGATGGGGATCTCAAACTGGATGTGTGGGTATGAAAGCCCTGTAGATTTTTGTTTTCTATTTCTGCTCTAAGTTCAAACCTCAAACTGAATTAAACCAATTCACTGACTGCTCTGAGACTTTTCCTGAAGAGGAAGAGAGACAGCCCTTGAATATTCTTGCAGGTATTTCCATAAAAATTACAGAGAATTGTGGCATGTGTTACTTGCTTCTTTATTTAATAACTTCTTATGTAGCACATCTGTGTGCTTAGACTCTAACATTTCACTCTGAAAAGTGTTGCACAGCACATGTCACTCCTTGACAGGCAACTCCGTCATCATGGTTCATTTCCCAATATGTACGAAAGGAGACACATGGCCTTTGTCAAAGGGTAATGAGGAGTTTTAACCTGTGTTGATACTGAGACCATATCCTTTCCTACAAAATTGTCTAAGTGATGATGGCAAAACCAGTGATGATTTCTCACAAGGTAAATGTTCTTATTTGCATGTTGGAGACAGGATTGCACCATCTAAATGGATGAGGAGCCAAACTGGGATGGCTGATGATGAGGACCCATAAGACTGGGTGAACAAAAAGGGCTGTGCAAGTTAGTTGATACAAGTTGGCAGTTGTTGGTGCACTGGGTTAGTCTGCACAAGAAGGTGTAAGACTTTGGAGCCTTCAGAGAAACTGTAAACTAGACAGGTGTGTCATAAGTTCAGCTTGCATGGTGAGCCAAATAGAGGAGTTCAGTACTGTACAAGGCCAGTACTCAGGGAGAGTTGGAACTTGATGCCAGATGGATCAACATCTGCTCCTATGGCCAATGTTCTTACTATCCTTTGGAGTCCCCAGATCCTTTTAGCAGCTTCTTTTGCCCTTGCCAACACCATGATCTTAATGTAAGACCTTAGCATGGCTAATCTTCCAGGTCTCAGTCCTGTCCTGGTTCTCGCTCTGTCACATGTTGTTTTTGTGCATCTCATACAACTCTGTCATGCTCTTGGATTTACACTGACCTACTCTTAGAAATACTAAAAGCAAAAGCCACAGCTACCTAATACGGATGGCTTCATGTCTGCAGTTCTCTGACACAATGATAAGTCAGACAAAACCTCTGTCTTGAACCTACAGCTGGTATAATTTTGCCAGACTTTGGAGTAGCTGACCCCATTTTGTACTTCCTTTGAATTTCTCCTAGAGGGAATATGAATATGTCAACACCACTATGTCCTCTGTTTTTTCAGTGGTTCTTATTCTGCGTGCATCCAAGTTACTTTGAAAGAAGATAACCAAACTTCAACATGCTTGAACTTTTGTCTATTAAAGAATAGTTAGTACTGTCTAAAAGATTGTTTCCCTCCCCATGTCCTTTAGCTAAAATGAATAGAAATAAATGGTGTTTTTTAAAAAGAAAGTTTCAGTTGTTTCTTTATGCTTTGAAGGGTTTGGATGTTTTCCTTTTCTCCCTATATCTTCAACAAAAAGTGACAAAGACTTCTAAGGGTAGATGTTGCCATTATAATAAGGAGGCAGAAATCTTTGTATTGTAACATCTTGAGTCTGGTCTTAGTGTTTAGTATTGTATAGTTACAGGGTTACGTGGACATGTTTTGCTTTTTGGGGCCTTTCTTTACATGAGAATTAATGTAAGAATTCTTTGGAATGAAAGATGTAATAATGGATAAAATGTGCTCTATATATACGGTTCCCCTTTGTGAATATGTTTTTGTGTATGTTTCAGAAATAGCTTATGACAGAGATAGAAGCAAAATGTGTGTAATGTATACTGCATCTAAGCTAACTTGAGATTAGCTGTGTGTCTAAACTATTTTTTTAAAAAAACAACAGTCCAGAAGTATTTGGTATGGACTAATTTATCCTTCATTGTCATCTTGCTACAGCTTCACCATTTTCCTGCATGAACTGGTTGGTTTTAATTTAATGTGGATTTCTGTCTACTAAATTCAAGTTAGATGTGTAGACATAGCAGAAAATATGATCCTTCCCTTCTCTTTGTTTTCATCTGTGACTTTTAGTACAGAGCTAGGTACATGCACAATGGAGGGCACACCTAGGTTGACATATGTGCAGATGAGTTTTCAAGCAAGATGAGTAGAAGGCTTAGGTTCTGAACTACCTTAAGTTATCAGTATAACCCTGTTGCAGTCATCCCACCTGTATGTATGCATAGTGCTCTGTGAAATCCTTGTTACGGTTTGAAAAATAAGATTATGATAGTATTTTTCTAGCCACTTGTGAAATGGCAGTGCTGAAAATTGCAAACTTTCAGGGGAAAAAAGTAAAATGTTATGCATAGCTATATAAAACAGCATGTGCTTTTGATGATGAAAGATAAACAATGTTTGAAAGTAACGCATGAAGTCTGTCTGACTTTTTAAGGCTGTGGTGATGAGACACATGAAGCAGTAGATCTTAACAATTGAAAAATAACCTTGAAATGTTCTCGGAGGTGTAAACAAGAAGACAGAAATCTACTGTTTGAAAAACTTCTGCTACTAAATTGTTATAATAACTTGTCATAAAAGGTGGATTTGAGGAAATGTGCCAAGATTCAAAAGGAAATTGAGTGATGATTTGTGAAAAAACAGATTAACACCTAAAGACACAATTGTTTTGTTTATTAGTAAGTTGTATAATCACAAAAAGTACCAGCTGTTTATATTTCTGGGAACTTTGTTCTGGTAAGCAAAATGAGATCGACAAATACTTTATGTTTAGGGCATTTGACGGTGAAGTTTTAGATCAGCTCCAGTTAAGAACGTTGAGGACATTTTTGGTTTTTTTAAATCTCAAGTAACTATTGGAACACTGCTTTCTTCATGGGAAAAACCTTGAGCTGAGCTACCTGCCCCATCAGTCTCCCTCTGCTCCAGCAGCCCTGTTATCAGTGACCAGATCCATGTTCTGCTGCAGCACCACTGAACTAGGAATAAAACGAGTGCCTTTGGAGCAGGCTGGGGGGAAGGCATAAAGCTCAAGATCTGCCAGGTATATGATCTTCTGCATTCCTGTGTTCTCTGTGAGCATCTCTCTCTGGTGCTGACCTTCATTGCCTTCAGCACTTGTGGGCAGGCTCTTAAACAAATAGCCAAGCATTTGCTTTCATTGTAATAATGGCACTAATGTTTGCTCACCATGAGAAATGTATTATTAATCTGTTGACTTATTGATTAATGGGAAATATGTGCTTTTGAGTGTTGAAACATGGTGCTGCCATGTTGACTTCAAGTATCACACCACAAAGGTCAGAAAGGGATATTGGTACAGTACCGTATATGGGATAATTCCTCAGGATTTAACTGAGTATGTTCTAGGGGAAGAAAATTGATTTGATAAATGGAACCTAATCAGCCAACATTCCACTTATACCATGTGCTTTTTCAAGCAACATTGCCTGTAGCTGTCTTAGTGTTGAAAAAGAATTGTTGGACCAATACACATTTGCCTGGACAGGCTGAGTGCTTAGGAGTTTACACTGGGGATTAACAAGGAAGTGTGATTGCAGTTCTCAAACCAATATTCATTCTGTTTAGCTCAAGTGCTCAAGGATATGTGTGGATTTGTGGAAGACTGAAACTGTGTTTCTGTACCAGGAAGTAATTATGTAGGCTATATTGAAAGATCTGTTTTTCAATATGATTTTAAAGCATATTACACTTGTCCAAAGGGAAAGTTAAAATGGTAAATGTGGACTCAAACAGAGCTGTTGGGAGAGCAGTATTTTGATCACTAATAAAGAAAATGAAGCGAAGTGGTAAGCAGTAATAAATAGTGTGAGTTATTGGTTTCATAGGCCAGAGAAACTCAGAAAAGCTGTAGGGTGAATAGGGACAGGAATAGCCAGTGAAGGAAGAGACTGGAATGTGCGCTGTCATGACTGGGAGAGTATGGCTGCCCCCTCAGTTGCAATCAATAAACCTTCACTGAATTGTGCCTTGAATAGGTAATAAGTGCAATCAACTCTCCAGCCCAAGGACTGTGTGAGAAGGAGAGAGAAATCCAGGGACAATCTAATGATGATTATGGTACAAGTGCTTGAACAAAACGAGCCTTACCCCTTCACTATTGTTTCCTTCCCCTCTTAGATTTTCTGTGGCCGTTGCTGCTGGATTTGTCTATGAGTTCAGTTGGGTAGGAAGCTCCAGTGTTGCGAGTTGGATCTCAAACAGAAGGAAGTCAATGGGCATGGGCTTCCCTAGAGACTAGTTTTCACTGCAAACCCCAAATTATTACCTAACAGATGCCCATCACCTTCCTCTTGTAAATTTAAGAAAAGTTTTGATGTAATTTGTTTTCTTTAGCCATCCTGCATTTATTTAGTCTATATGACCTTCTGGTAATCTGGAGTGCAACTTCACCAAAGTGAACCCAGGTTTTTTATCTTATTTGAGGTAGTGTTTCTAGGACAGTCCTATGATCACCTAGCTACAGTAAGGTTGTTGTTGTTTGTCAGTCTAAACAAGTAAAAATTTTTAGATTGTTTTGGGAACCAGTTTCACAATCAGTTTTCAAGAATCCTCTGGAACTTTATGCTGTAATATTGAATATTTTGAGCATGCTACATATGAACATAGTTGAGTAGAAATCTCATTTAGCTCAAACTACCCATTACCTCAAATTGACCAAGCTTTGTTCACAGACTTGCACTACTTTTCTCTAACTGGTTGAAATTAAGAGTATAGGTAGTAAACCAGCAAATTAATAGAGAAAGTAGACTGTAAAACCAGAACTTTAACACAATGATGCAACAGTTTTTACCTATTGTTTAGTCCTGCCTGCCGAAGTAGGAGGAGCAGGTATCAGTCAGAAACAAGTTCTACTCATGTACTCTGCCACCATTGATTTTGAGGACAAAATTATCTCTGTATTTTTGTCCCCCTTTTATGTCTTTGATGTGAAAGACATGCTTGATGTAGAAAAGTTATTTATTACTCTGTTTATTGATTTGCTCTTTTCTCTTTACTGTAAGCCTCACTATCCTTACTCTGTAGCTGTTGAATAACATAAACCAGTGTTTCAGACCTTATGACATCTCTAGTCTTTGGGTTGAGATCAGCAGCAATTTTTGTTCATTGTTTACTTCCTCTTGAAGATATGTTTTTAAATAGCATGTGGATAATTAGGCAGGGATTTATTGCATGTGACATAAGTATCACTGCAGATTTTTTGTAGGAGAAAATGGGTGAAAATAGCCCTGAGTAGGTTTTCTGCTCTGCCAGTGATTTGCTCCATAGCCTAGGTTGTACTCAATTGGAGTATTTTTCAATGGAGTGACAAAAGATAGTTCAGGAGTGGACAGGAGTTCCTGTTCCCCTGTCAGGCTTGTGATATTCCATTTCTCTGAAGAAAGTCATAATGTCAGGCATTTTGTAGAATTTCTAGGTGGGCATTGCTGGTCTCCCTAGAGAACTATTCTCCTTGTAAGAAAAATGTGTTTGTCTGCTGGAGAGGTAGAGCCAAGTGAGGAGAATATGTCACCAGAGGGCTGAAGCAAGTAGTTCTACATTTTTCAAGAGAAATACACTGTTACATTATTTATGCAATCTGTAATAACCTCAGCAAATATTAAGAATTCTAGTTGCAAAGCGTCTTTTCAATAACAATTGTAGAGATGAGGATATGGGGTTTCGATACTGAAACAGGGGTAATTTTCTTTGGGAAAAGAAAATTAGAAAAATGAGCTTGTCTTTCCTTTTGGTAATTAGCTTAAGGTTTGTGTTGTTTTCCTTTGAGTTTCTTTCAAAATATCAAAAAATAAATATCCTACATTGCAGGGAGGCTTGAAGATCAAGTGGCGCATTTAGTGTTGGACAGATGAGGTAGAAATTGCTCCCTTGAAAATGGTATTGATACTGTTTTTTGGTGGCCTTTTTGTTTAAGCTGTTAAAAGACATGATCCTTAATTGCAAATCTTCTCAAAGAAGTTATTATAGCAGGTACGTAAATTAAAAAAAAAATCATTTTTCTCTGATTTCTTTTCTTATTTATTGTACAGCATTCTCCTGAGTAGAATGATAAGTGCCTCAGGTCTTTGACACTTACCCCGTTCTGCTGGCTCAAGCAGTTAAAACACTTAATTTTAGTAGCTCTATTTGTCTTATGTGGGTTAGAGTTTAGTCTCTGATACCATGATGTTCTTAGTGCAATAATTCAGGACCATTTCCATTGCGATCAACTGAATGTACTTGTTTAAGTACCTTTAAGCTGATCTAAGTTGAAAACTGATATTCAAACCATAGCAACTTTGTGGGGAAAAAAAAAGAAAAACAACCCAAAAATTCAGAGTAGTGATTTGGTAATCAGTCAACAGTCATTGTGTAAGGGCTGAGTCATTTACTGTGGCATCTGTAGGACTGCTGTGAACAATAAAGTAATATGGGTAGAACAAATGGAGAGGTTAAATACAGTGTAGCTCCCACAAGGAAAGATCTCTGTCTTGGGATGCTTAGCAGCAGGGACTTACCAAGAATTATTTCTTTATCATAGTGACCACATGTAATCCACTAAGGAGTAGCTGCAGTGCTTAGAGAAGGTGTTAGGCTGTCAGAAATTTGCTTTGTTGTCCTAGCAAGGCTTGTTCCTTCTAGAACAGATGTGCTTTTACAAGGGAAAAGAGTTGGAGGGGGTTTGGTTCATACCCTACCTTAGATGTGGAACAAGGCCCTCTGTAGCCAGTGAGCTCTCATTGTGAGATTCAAAACTGCACAACCACTGTGAGATACACCAACGTCATCAGTCTACAAAAGCAAAGACAAGAATTAGAATTTCTGGAATAAAGTGTCCAGAACTTGGTTTAAATTATTTCCTTGGTATTTATACTGCAATGGACTACAGATCTAATAGAGGTTTGCACAAGAGGAATTGATTCTTTCCTACTGCATCTCAGCTATTTGCTTGGTTAAAAACATGGAGGGCAGACGTTTTCTGGAGTTACAGACACAGTTCTAGGACCAAATCCAAGTTTCTCTTAACTGGATCTTAACTATTTTGGACCCTAGAAATAATGTTTTCAGGGTGGTAAAGTAGAAGTGTTGCCATTATGATCTAGTTTCAAAAATGGAACAACAAAACTCAAAAAAGTAATGGGAGGGAGAGCTAGAAATGTACATTTATAAAATATCTTGAGACCAAGTGCACAGTTATGCGCTCAGTTGCTTCAAAATGATAAATTATTTTTGTTGGTATAAATCACTGTTTCTCTTGATCTTAATGCCTGCTGAATAGGAAAAAAAAATCTTAAGTCAAATAACTGCCACTTTTTTGTTTTCTTTTGGGATTTATGTATTTTGAAAACATTTTTAACTGCTTCAGAGGGCTCTTCTGTACTGAGGGACTTACACCAATGAAAAAATAAGTGCAGAAGTTTTTAGCTTTAAGTGTAGTTCTTAAATGTTTTCAAGGATGCTAAACCTGATGTGACTAATCCTAGGGCATTTAAATAATGGGCTGTGTAGGGAAGAAAGAGGTATCTGGGGAAAAGCAAATATAGTACTACACGAGGGGATAGGGAAAGGATGAGCTGAGTAATTAAAGACCAGTCTGTTTGGCTTAAATATAGCATGAAATAATTGGATAGACATCTTATGAGCCCTTGCCAGCTAGCAAGATCTGTTACCAAGCAAACAGAATTCTCAAGGGCAAATTGTGACAAACCCATTTAATTTCCTTGTATGGCAATGTTTACAGGTCAGGTGTTGAGGAGAGAAGCGTTGAGACACCTTGATTGGCTCAAGTTTCTTGCACTGTATTCATGTAGTGTATTCTTGAGTCTGATGGAGGAAAGTGGTCTAGAGGATGCTACTACCTGGTGGATATAGAATAGGTCAGAATAGAACAAGTCAAAAAAAATTTAAAGGATATGTATAATTAGGCAAATGTGAGAACATGGTAATATATCAAGGAAGGCTTGCCAATATTCTATGCCTCATATTAACCAGTCTTTTTATTAATGACTTGGACAGTAGAATGCAGAGTATTTGCTGAGTCTGTTAACCCTGGCAGAGTGAGAAGGAACACAGGATGTGGGGAAACAGGTACAGAACTCAAAATTATCTGGGAGGCAAGACAGCTTCAGTGAGATCAATTAGCTGCATAAATCCACCATGGAGACATTTGGCTAAGCCGTGTTCCTGTGTCAAGTGATTCTGGATTTATAGAGAATCACAACTAATAGTTAAGGGTTCAGACTGTCGATGTCTGATCTGTGCTGGAAGGAGAATTTTCTTTGCAGAATTGAATGAAGAAGTTTTCAATTACATTTAAACATCCTTATATACTTCCTGGCTCGAGAGATGACTCGTTTTGATTCATCCAGATTGAATCTTAAAATTGTGCAGTAAATATCATCTGTTTCCTCGTGCTCTCTCTTCTCCCTCAAAACCAGCTCCAAAAAACCTAAATCTGGACCTGTCTGGTTAATGTTGTAAGCCAGTAAAGGTTAAATTAAAAAAGCAGCTGATGAGAACTGTAATGAGCAAAGGGGAGAATACCAATTTCTTCCTATTTATGGTTACAAAAATTCTGTGTTTTTAGAAACTGATCAGCAATCACTGGATTCAATGAAAGAGCAAGGCTTATGTACGTAGTTGTAAAAAGTGTTTACACCTTTTGCTACTAGGAAAATTTGGAATTTACTTTGGCTTCTGCATACAGACACATTTTTCTCCATTTGGTTGTAATAAAAAGCAGGGAATAGGGATATAAATGTGCGTTTTGTCAGAAAACAAAATGGCAAGACTTAGAAGGTTAGCCTGGTATATCTTTAAGGTGGCACTGACACATTCATGGTCAGAAGGTTAAAATTAATGTTACCTGCCTTCCAGTTCCCAGTCTCTGTCTGCCTTTGTTATAGAGGGAAAGATGTGTGAGGTAATGTGGATTGGGAAAAATCTCTGTGGTAAAAGCTCACCTTTACTTTGCTCCTCAGCCCTCCACCACCTTCAGTTTTGTTTCAGCCAGTTATGTCCCTTGTGTATCACTGCAGTGAGCCAAACCTTGCACCAGGATAAGTGTTTGAGTAGACAGGAATGGAAAGAAGATGGATGCAAAAGGGGCAGAATTACCTCAGTCAGAGGCACTGCCAGGTCAGACTGTCCTGAAGTGTACTTGAAACTTGGCTTTCAATTAAATGCCCCAAGTATCAACTTCTGACAGCTTTGGCTCAGGTCTTCAGGCTCCTTGCATGCCTATTTTCAGTTCCTGCATGTTTCTTAACAGTACCTGTAGCTTGCAGAAGTAGTACACTTATTTTTAGGCATCCTTGGGCTAAGAGGTTAGTTAACTGAAGAACTGAGATACATATTATTAAATATTTAGCAAGTTTGTCTTAATGCTTGCAGTGTTGTAGGTTATGTGTCAGAATGCAGTTCCACCGTGCCTGCTTGTGTTGCCCAGCACCAGATACTCCTCTGCTGTCAGTGGGCTTCTGGCACCCGATGTTCTTCAGTGCAAGGGTTGTACAAACAGTCCCCAGGATATGGCTGGAAGCTTCAGTCCACAAAATGTTCTAATCACTTTTGATTTGACATTGTGACAGTCACGCTCTCAACTTCTTGTATTCTTCTTGTAACAATTATTTCTGAAATTTTAACTTAGAACAAAAATTTGGGATTCTGAAGCTTCTATTGATACTTTATCTTAATAATAGAATGTTGAATTTTTTTCTCTTAGAGTATGAAATATTACTGTTGCCATTTGTCTCTAGAGATGCTTAACTAGAGAGGTTGCGTAATAACTAAAGGTTCAGAGCTCATTATAAAAACAATTTTAGCCTCTCTAAATTGGTCACTTGGTATGCAGTATCCATGCTGTACAGCTGTGGTGAAGAGGGTTCACCTAAATAGGAACTGTATTTGGAAAATATATCTACGTATGTTTTATGCATAAATTGTCCATTTCTTTTGATGTAATTTGCTTCTTAAGCACAGGACGAGTGAAAAACATATGGTGATACAACCTGAAGAGAGAGAATTCTATACTGCAGTATAGAATTCAGCAGTCAGCAGGTAAAGCCAAATGCAGGAATCATGTTGAGTGGATTGTCAGGCATTCTGTGCTTTGTTTTTTCTTTCTGACCAGCGTATCTTGTGTTCCAGTGCTGACTACGTTTCAGACAGTTTGTCATATCTAGACCTACCTTACATATGCTTAGAGAAAATAATTTTGTCCTGTAGAACTTCTTCCTTTGTTCTTGTTTTTGTTTGTTTGTTGTAATAATAGGTTATATGGAAAATGCAAAGTAGATTTTTAATAAGTGTATGAGTACAAACAACCTCAGAGTAACAAAGATGGGAAGTGAATAAACTGGCTTAGTGTTAACTCTTTGTCTTTCATAGACTTCTACCATAAGCAGATTGGACAGCTGGGGAGATTGATGTCAGGATGGGACACAGTGATTTGAAAGAATTGCATGTTCCAGTGTTTGATGAAACAGTGGACCTTTCAACCTTGTATTGTCTGTGTGATAATAGCTCTTACCACTCAGAGATTAGTCATAAAAATTTATTCTGCTTTTCCCCTGTCCACCAAGGTTTCGGTCAAACTAATTAGGATAAAATACTCATTCCTTGTTATTTAAATCCTCAGTTCAACTATCTCATCTTTTGACAAATAGGTGTAATTAGTTCTCTTGTATAATTTATTAACTTCCCTATTAAGTTGTGTACAGATTAGTACCAGGCATACTAGCAAAAAAGGCTTCCAATTAGAAGGTGATAGATGGGTTTGTTGTATTTGATAAACAGGCTTTGTCATATTTTCAAATGAAATTGGAAGGAGCTATTTTTGTTTAAATCCTGTCATATCATGAGTCTGACTAGTATTGAACTAGACTCTCTTTTGTTCATTGCAATGATAGCTTTGCAACAAAAGGAGAAGATTTCAAGATATGAATAGCATGTAAAAAGAAAATTTTGAGATCTAAAGGTGTAAAAAAGGGTTAGAGCAGGAGGAAAAAGTGAAAATTTGATCCTTGTCTTGTACAGTTTGCTGACACAAGAATTTGTGTCTAACTATGCACTTGAAAAAGCCCCAGAAAGTGCTGTGAGGGCATGAACGTGTACCAGGCTGTGGCAGGATTTGTACTGAGGCTGCCTCTCAGGCTTTGCTTGGCACGGCTGAGCATGAAGGTGTGTATTGAGGCAGAGCTGCAGTGATGGCAGCAAGCATCACAGCACTGCCCTTTGGGATAAAAAAACCTCCCAGCAGATGGCATAGCTCCTGAAATTTCCATGGAGAACAATTCAGTGAACACTCAAAGGATGTCCATAGGGCAGGACATACCCAGGGTATCTCCAGAGGGATGGGGCTGGCTATGCTCAAATATATATAACAGGAAATGGAGATAAAATCAGAGTGAGCTAGTGACAGAGTTAAAGAAGGAGGTTTCCTGACCCTGTGTCCTGGCTGTATTTCCTTTAAATACTTTTTTTTCTGTACAGCTTTATACACAAAATAATACTGCAGGGATATAACGATAAAAATGAAACTCTCATGAATATATACTGTTATTAAATAATTTCCTTAGCAATTTGTGTTTATAATTGTCAATATTGTGTGTCATCGTAGAAACAGAAAGGTTTCTGGTGTTTACGTTCCTCACCATCAGCATACTCCTGTTACTGCTCTTTCTTAAATCAGGTATTGCCTTTCAAATTGATGATAGCTGGTACAAATACTCTATTCAGCTAAGCACTGTAAATCCAGAGCCAATCCATCAAAAGAACTACATTTTGATTCTAGAGAGTTGGGCCTAGTGGCTTTCTTCCATCTGTGCTTGTGCTGAATTTTCTCATTCTGTTCCTTTTTGGACATGTTTATTTCTCAAGTGAGATTTTTATCTGCTTTGCCAGCCTGAAATGACCACCTCTAACACTCTGCCACAAGCATCATAACTTAAATTGGTTACAGAAGTTATTGGTTTTAATTTCCAAAGTTGCAGTTTCCTCTGAAGTTGTTTAGGTTTGTATTGTGATGTCGCAAGGACGACATGAATGAAGGAGACAGACACTTACTGAGAGCAAAGGAACAACTGCCAGGTGGACCCCACCCATCTTTATTATATATGTGTCTTAGAAATCACAGTGGATTGGAGGAGCAGCTTCGCTGCCCCTCAATCACACTGGTCAAAGGAAATGTCCATCAAACTTCTGCCCAGGAGAAAGGAATGTAAATAATAAGTTATCGTTACAATAACATGGTTATGTTTACAGAGACTGTGTGAGAGTCAGTTACAAAAGAATGAAAACATCCAGAACTGCAAAACTCAGGGCAACATTGTGGGTGTTTTTTTGTTGTTGCTTTGTGTTTGTTTGGTTTTGAGGGAGAAGACACAGTTGTTGGGTCAGACTTTTATACTTCCTTTTTTGATTTATTAAAACTTGCCATAATTTTCAATCTTTTTTTGTCCTGCTACTGATGTATTGCACAGGAGTGAATCTGGCTTCCTGAGATAATTTATCTTTCTGCTATTTCCCTTGACTCTAACTTCGTTGTTTCCCTTCAAGGATTTTATTTACTTTGGAGGTGTTTATACAGTAGGCAATTTTTTTGCTTTCATTTGTATCCAGCAGATCTGTTTTCATTGAGCTTACAATAAGAGTTTTTCCTTTGACCCTAAGGATGAAGGGTGACTATTTCAGCCAGTATTTCTGGTACATCTTCTTCCCCTAGGAATTTTCTAAAGGAATGAACTTACAGTATGAGTGCCAACATTAAATATCAAACCTGGAAGGACTGCTTGAAAGTAAAAGATCCTTGGCTGCTGCTTCTCTCTCACTCCTTCCCTTTCTTCAAAAGGAGAGGTAATAAAAGTTCTGCCTGTTTGACTACCTGCAGAAAGGTAAAATATCTGGGTGATCTGAGGTGCAAAAAATTGGATGAACTGATGAGCTGGGCGTGGAAGTGATTTGAGGTGATGTAGGTTGCGATGTCTTGGTGAAATTGCCAGTGCTTTTTCTCCTTGCTGACACTTCTAAGAAGCATAAAATGCTGTCTGTAGACCTTTTCAAACTTCTTAGAAAGAGAGTAAAAATGTAGTAATTAGACATTAATCTTCCATGTGATGTGTGCTAGACAGAAAATAGAGGTATTGCAAGACTTGATTTTGAACTGAGAGTGTGGTACTGAAATACCAATAGAAACAAGTTGGTTTTGCTAATAGACAGAATCCTTTACAGGCCCAAGGAGAGCTTTTATCAAATGGGATATAGCAAAGTCTTTTGAACAATCTGTCTTAATTGATGGTTCAGACTTCCTTTTTCCATCTCCCTTCATACTATGCCTTTGTTGCCAAACTGGAACATGACTTTCCTGTACCATGGATGCTCCTGAAGAACCTGGCCACCAGGTACTGTCCTATGATGTGCACATCATCACCTTACACAGATAAGGAATGGGACTACTTCTTCAAGTCTAACAGAGCCAAAACCCTGTTTGGGTTGCAGATTCTCTCATTTCTCCTGGTAATTTCTCACAGGCTCTTTCTAGCATATATGCTTTCTAGCATATGCTGTTTGGTTGCCATAGCAACAAATATCATCCACTTGATTGTTCTGTTGCTGTTTTGACTTCTATTTTCTTATACCTTGCCCATCACCATCGTGTTCACTTCCCTTAACAGCATAGAAGTGATTTATTTCAGCATTAGACCTTCTCTCACAGCACCTGATGGCTCAGCTTTATTGTTTATGTAACAGGATCCAGCTTGGGCTGTTGATCACAAAGGAGGAGTCACTAAGTCCTGTCTTTTATCAACAGGGTTTTGCTTTTTATTAGCAATACTCTGATAGAATACATTTTGTGAATTATTGTGTCCTTTTTTTCCCCCTTAAAGAGACCATGGGTTCAGGGCCTTGATCTCACTGCTTGGGAGCTCCTTTGATCCTTGACTGTGTGGTAGCCCCTGGCCATAAGGTGGACACAAGAGCACGACTCTGTGCTGGAGCACAAAGATGCTGAGATTATACAGACTGCCTGAGTAGCATAAGTAGCTGACTTGCTACAAATTATGGTGTGGGGAGTTTCTACAGCAAGGCTTTTTTGTAGAACTATTTGTAAGTATGTAAATACTTTTTTGACAGAGCAAAAATATCCAGTGTCCTTTTGAATGGATGACAGAACTAATTTAGCAAAATGGCCAAATATTTTTCACTTATGAACATAAGCCTGCCCAGTTCTTAGAGAGTTTTCATATGGATGACTTGAATACAGTCTGTTGATCTTGGAAACTAACTCCAGTCACTTAATTAACTTATTAGATGCAGCTTCTAAAGGGGAAGGTAATTCAGCTAGAATGAGGCTAACAGGAACATGCCTATCACCTGCTTTATAACATTACTATGGTTTTCTAAATCTTCTTAGCCAAGTGTATTTAGAAGTTGTGTTGCATAAGTTAAAAATTTGTTATAAACATGAAGAAATGATACAGTGCATATATATAATCATCAAACACAGATGTTAAAGGACAGAGCAAGTTATATTTTTGTCTTTCAAAGTAGTAGTTCAGCCTCTTTATGGCTGTTGGTGTTCCTGCAATAGAAGCGCATGAAGTGCTTGTATGGTGTGTTCTTCCTGCTGCTTGAGGACAATGGTTCAAAATATCCCCTGAGAGTTTTGATGGGTCTTATTCCAGTGGGGAAATTGTCCTTACTTTAACATCTTGAGTCGAGCACACAGAAAAGGAAAGAGGGGACTGTGTTCTGTTTTTGGAGGATAAAACTAATGAATCTCTTAATTTAGTAGCTGAGTTTGGAACAAATGGAAAAGAGGTGGATGTGAATTTCTCTTCTATTTGGTCTGGAATGTTAAGTTTAGAAAACCTTGTTCTTCACATCATCAGATATGTTTACTTCATTGTGATTTCACAGATAAATACCTTGGAGACTATGTGAGTTGTTGTATTTTAATGCTGGTGCTTATTTATATGTAAGGATGAATTACAAGAGGCAAAGAAGACATCCAAACTTTTGTCTCCCTTTTGAATATGAAAACATTCTTCACCTGCTCCTAACAGGAACTGCAGTATCTTTCAGAGACAATTGACTTATGCTTGAGGTTTTTTGTGGATATTAACAGACCCTTTGGTATTTTATGTCTCAGTGATCTTGGGAAATAAAATATTCAGGCATTAACAAGAGATTTCAGGAAAATTTGCATATCCCTTAAATGGGGTGCCAACTGCAGCAGTATGTCTCCACAGTATTTTTTTTTATATAATTACTGCAGGTATTTATTTGGATTGCTTACCTACGTATTTGTTTATTAGTTTAGGTGTGCCTTCTTTTCCACTGCTCCAGGCCAGCCTGACATGCTCTAAATCATTAACCCTGTGCTCCAGGAAACTTACCCTTATGGCAGCACCTTTGATATTAGATTGGATCCCTTCTGGGCAAAATATAATTGACTGAATTTCTAGGGAGAAAGCTGGTTCTCTCAGTGTCTCACTGCTCCAGCATAATTGTTTCAGCAGTTGATTTAGAAGCCAAGTTTCAGCTGTTTTGTGATAGTGTAGGGGGAGCAGACAGTGAATCACAGGGCACTGGCTGTGCTGTGAAGCATGAGCTGACAGGTTTCTTCATTTAGGGATGTATTTGTGCTAAGTGTACTGGCATACTGGTATAAGTATTTATACCAATATAAGCAGCATGAGGTGGATGAATACAATTTTATAGGACTTGATTATAGATCACAAGGAAACCTGGAATTCTGTCCATGGTAAGTCAGGGAGACAACCACCGTAGCAATAATGTAATAGGGTGATGTATCTTACCTTAAGCTTGATTTACATTACTGGGGTTATGGTTGTTGGTAGGCTTAACTTCTAGGACAAGTTAGAGAAGAAACAGAGGATATTGATGTGGTTTTTTTTGTATTAGTCATGACTGTGGAATTGCTTCTTACAGAAGTGGCCCCTCTGAAGTCAATAGAGCTGATTATAGCCTTTTGCTTTTTCAGGCACTGTGTTGTCAGTGAGATATTCCAGAATCATCAAAGTTGTTGTGGATAAAATATGGAACTGTGATGAAGAGAGCAGTGGTTATGGGTTTCCACACACAACTTCCATGAAAACCTGAATGTTGTACCTTTGGTTTGGTAATGACCAAACTTTAGTGCTCCTTTTTCTATAAGTGTTCCAGCATAAAGCAAGACTTAAATTAAAATCCAAAAGAGACACCAAGTTCACTGTAAGATTAGTTAAGTCAAGTGTCAAAAGAAAGTGAAACCCAGATTGTCTTTGTATTTCAGAATATATGTTCCTATCTACTTGTGTTAGGTGTGTCATAGCCACAGCTCGGGAAGCCTCCGGGTACCTGACATATTCAGGATTAGTTTTGTAGGTATTCAGTGTTTTGACTGTGTGTGTATGTACAGTACAGGACTGGTTTTGTAGCACTATGAAGCCACTATTGGAAAGGCCGATAGAAACAGCCTGTTGTCTGTACTTACGCTTTCAAGAAGCTGTAATTTGTTTGAGATAGAAATGGTTCTAGCAGTGTTCTTAAACTTAGAGAGCATATTAAGAAGGACAGCATAACCCAGCAAACCCTTTTCCTTGTGTTTAGATGGATTAGACTCCTTCCTTTCCTATCTAAATCTGGGATAGTTCTGCTGTTATCTAAAAGAAGTTTTCATTAGAGGAAAAAATGTACATCTGAGTAAAATGTGAAGTTGAAAGTCAGAGTTAAGATAGAGTTGGTTGCATTACTTGATCTCTATCTGAATGTTACTCATGTGATTATCACAGTTCACTGGCTCAAGGGGGAGGGAGGATGTGCTGGCAGCAGGCAGGAATTGCATTTGTTGGGGGGTAAAAGTGAAAAATTGCCCAGCAGTTGCTGTGGGTCTTTACTAGGTTTTGCTGAATGGTTTAAATGTAATACTACAAACTTGTTTTTGGTAGTTTGATTTCAGGGAAAGGAGAATGCATGGTGAAGAGAATATGTGGGGATAAAAACGAGGCAGTAATCTTCAAATTTCTGTGTCAAAGCAGTCTGAGTTGTGGGGAAGCATAGGAATGCAAAACTGTGCTTGTTTCTCCCTGTCCCATAGATCTTGGGAAAGGTGAGAACAGAAACTTGGTCCCACAGTCTCTAACTTCTTTCCATGTTCTCTCCCTGGAGCAAGTGAGTGGCCTACAGTGAGGAAACTGGAGCAGTCAGGGAGCCTGTGTTCTGCAAAGATAAATTCAAGTTAATGAAAGAGCAAACAGTAGTAATCAGAGCAACTGTAGGGTATTAAAAGAATAGTAAAAAGGCATGAAAGCCCAGTAAAAAACCCTAAACCAATGAAACAGCCACCCAAAAAAACCTAGTGGAAAACCCCCTTCCTACAAAAGAGTCCACCTGCTTGGAGGTGCTGCTGTGTCCCAGGCTCTTGCAGTGTACAGGTTCTGCTTTCCTCTGCTTTTTCTTTGTTTCTCCTTCTGTATGCATCTCTCTATGACTGGCTACAAACCTGCTGTTTGCAATCCCTGTTCTGTCTAGCTGTGCCTAGTCCTGGGAAAGTAAAAGGGGCAGGGTGTCATCAGGCTGGAGAGAGAAGGACTTCAGAACTTGCTGCAAGGGCACTTGTTAACATTGCAATACAAATAACATTCACTAGCTTGCAAGTGAGAGGGGTAAAACTGCTATCTTATTTACTAAGCTCTTCAGAGAAGTCTCTTAGGATAAATGAAGTTCTTCAGCTAGCAAAAGTCTTGAATGTTTTCTGAAAAGCCTTCAGATAATTTTCCCAAACAACTCCCATGTCAAGGCTTAACTGCTGTCCTGCTTCCCTTCCCTGTGTAACACAACCATACGTAGGTCTTTGAGGCTATCACCTTAAGCTCTGCAACCCTAGATTACCTGAAAGCTTCTAAATTAGAGGTTTTAGGCTCTGTCATCTCTGTCATAACTTGTGTCAAAGCCCCATCATTTTACACTAATGCCCATTCCTTTGCTTCCTTTCTTGTACCACAGCAGCTGTGAGATTTGCAGCAAGGAGGGACCATCCTACATCAGCTAAGTGAGGTATTTAATATTTTATGGTTCTAGGCCTTCAGTGTTCATTTCTCTTGCTTTTTTATTTTTATTTAGGAAAACAAATGGTGTCATTCATGTTGCCTAATGTTTTACAGCAGTAACATCTGTTATGTTTTCCCTTTTCTGTTTCTGAGGATATAGACATATCACATGTGGCACTTAGAGATGCATTTAACATAAATTACAGCTGATATACAATTTGTATTTCTCTGCCTGTCTTTTAAAATAATTGTTAGCGATTAATCCATGTTCACCAGGATTTTTTTTTCCTCAGTAGAATTTTCTTTTTTGCTTTCTGTGATTATATTTTGCCTCAGATATGAGGTAAAGTCAGCAGCATTAGAACTAAATGAGAAGTGTGCCACATTCAAAATGGGGCAGTATAAGTTTGTTTACCCTTTTCCATTCTTTACCACTAGGACTTGTAACCAGGCTCTCATAATTTACCATCTGGATTACTGCAGCATCCTTGCAAGCTGCAATCAAAGCTGTATCACCCTCTTTCAATGTGTATGAAAATTCAACAGCTCTGAACATCCTGCCTATGATGCCTTTCCCTAAATGAACCCTCTCTTTATGCTTCATTAGATTCTCATTTTGTTTTATCCTGTTTACATCTTCTGCTACTCAGTTTCTTTTCTTATATAATCCTTTATTGCATTGTTCACATTCTTTCTACTTTATTAATGGTCACAACCCCTTTTTATTTTTTTTTTCTCCTCCCAATTCACTGTAGCTTTCTGCCATATTACTCTGTTCAGAGGCTTTCTGTGCAGGATCACAATGTTGCTTATTTCATCATTCAAAATCCATACTGAGACCAAATTCATCAAGGATTTTCTTCTGTGGTGTTGGTTTCAACGAAGATAACAGTGCAAAACATTTAAGTTCCCTGGATAATCATTTAATCTTGCTGTATTCCCCAGAATCTTCCCCTCTGATCTTCTCAAATTCTGTGTTGTTAGTTGACACTTTGAATCACCCCTGCGATCCTGTTGTGATTCTGAGCTTGCTGCAGGTTTGAGCTCTGTGTTCATGTGGAGTCAAATTGACACTAATGGCCATAGTCATAGGTTGCAGCTGTGTGTCTTTATGGGCTCTTCATAATATGAATTATACATCTTTGTCTGCATTATGCTCTTCAGCACTGAAACTAATAATAGAACTGATACTAACAGAGAATACTTATGTTTTAGTAAAAATGAAGTTAAACTCATGAGATGGTAAAACTTCAGGATCTGAAATGCTTTAATATAGACATTTTACTTGTAATTACCTCTGTTTCCAGGACTCTGATTCTAGTTTTTGTAGTATACTGTTGAAATAAACAGTTGAATTTTTTGATAGGGGGTGAATGTTATCTAAATTTTCTGTGACACTGAAAAATAACATCAGTAAAGATTTATTTTTTGCAAAACGGGTAGTCAGATTTCCTACCCTCTTGAGAGTGCCTGTGAAGTTTTCCCTCCTGCTGCACAGGACTGGCCTCAGCTAACACTCACCAGTGAGCTTTACAGCTCCACAGTGCTGTTCTGGTGGTACTGCTACTGTCAGTGCTGTTGAGTTGGGATTCATTGCGATATGAAGTGAATGGCAGAACTTCCTGCTTATGACATCTCTTAAATTCAATTAGTGCCCCTTACACCATGGCAGTCCACTGCAACATCTGAAGAGGGGAAAAAAAATCCTGCAGCCCTCTCTTGTTTGTGCTTCTTATTATTTTCCTAGAGCCTTGCTCTGAATTGAAATTCTGTTCACTACAAGGGTCGCAAATCAACTATTATTAAATGCGGTATTGTTGTGGTTTAACTCCAGCTGGTAACCAAGCCCCACACAGCCTCTGGCTCCTTCCCCTCCCAGCATGAAGCAGTTGCTCACCACCAACCAACTGATGCCCAGACAGTCCAAGGGCAGCAGCCCCTGGGCAGCTTTCCCCCACTTAATTGCTGAGCACGATGCCATCTCATTTGGGGTCAGCTGTTCCACTGTGTCCCAGCTCCTTGTGCCCCCCCATCCTCCTTGCTGATGGGGTGGAGTGAGGAGCAGGCAAGCCTCTGACTCTCTGCAAGCCCTGCTCAGCAATAAGTGACATATCTGTTTTATCAGCACTGTTCCCAGCCCAAAACCAAAACACAGCCCATAGCAGCTACTGTGAAGTAAATTAACTCTAGCCCAGCCCTAATCAGCACAATTATGAAGAAATAAACATTTATCAGATGGCCTTTTGAGAAGGTGAATAATTTAGCTAGAAAAATTCCAACAATAACAAAAGCATGCTGCTGACTGACAGGTTATTTCATCCCGTTGAGCTGCAAGGAGTTGTTGCATGCTGGGTGAATATTGTTCTGCTCTATAGAGATAAATGAAATTCCACTTACAATTCTTTGATTGCTCACTTGTAATCAATTAAAACAGAAGAGCATGGTCATGGACCAAAAATATTAATTAGCTGTCTTCAGTTGCTGGTTATCTGCTGACCCAAGAGCCTATGAGCTCGTTGGTTTCATCCACCTGTGTGTGGTCTTCACTCTATGCAAGAGCTGTTTCCTGGCTCAAGTCAGTCCCTTTTGGTTGCTCGTCATGATGATGGTGATGAAGGTAGGAGAGTGTAGTCAGGTTGGGAAAAAAAATACTTACTTGTTCCTTCCTTCCCCTAATTCCTGCCAGTTTTATCTAGTCATTAGTCACTATCTTTGTGGATATATTGTAGTTACTTTTCTCTACTACTACCTGCATTGCCAGTGCTCATAATTTAAAAGTTGTGGGTTTTGTGTGTTTGCAACCATGTAACAAACTATGAAGTGACACAGAAAACATCTATACTGAAGTAAAAAATGAACTTCTAAGTAAATTATTTGTTCTCTGGATTATCAGTTTTCAGAAAGTCACAGGAGCCCTGTCAGGAATAACTGATTGACAGAAAGTGGGCTAATATTAGAGGAAGAGGAGAAAGCAAATGACAGAATGAAAACTAGGGAGTAAGATCAAAAGGAGCACTGAGTTTGCTGGGAAGAGTGTCTGGTCAGCAGCCCAGCTGAGGCATCTGCTCCTTGGACGGTGTTCCTCCCCAGTGCTGCAGCAGAGCTGTAACAGCCTTCAGGGAGGTTGGTCAGTGGAGCATTAAGAAGCAATAATGTCTTTCCTATTAGGAGTCAGGTCTCTGGCTTTTTACCTTCCATCACAATAAGGGGTTCTAAAAATAATGCCTTCAGAGACAAGGTAGAAAATAAGATGATGAGGCTGTATTTTGAGCAGTGTCATTTACAAATCCTGAGTGATTCTACTGACATGTAGTTATACAGGTGTAATGGAAATCATGATCTAGGCCTTGATCTGAAAATGACATTTCAGTGTTTTGGCAGCTCTAAAAATACTGGTATTTCTAGTAGTAGGAGGCCATAAAAATATTGATTCAGCAACAGAATTGCTTTGTAAAACACTGATGGCTGGTTTCTGAATGGAAGCATGTTCCTCCAGGCTCTATAGTACATTGCTAACAAGGAAGGGGTAAGGGCATTGAAAACCAAACAGGTCTGGGTAGGGAACATTACTCAAGAAATCAGCTAAGTTGCAGCTTTCTGACTATACATCCCATTGCCAGAAAACTTGGACAAAATAAAAAGTGTTATTGGTAAAACCAGACTTGCCCTGTAGCTTAAGCTACTATGAGGCAGGGGAGGGGTCTCCAGATTCCTCTTCCCTAGGGGATCTATTAAATGAGCCCATTAATGTTAAAATATAATAAAATCCGTGGTATTTGAAGAAATTAAAGTGACAAAATACCATTGGACAGAGCAAACTTGCTTGTTGCTGTCAAAATTTACATGAACCTGAGACATACAAAGCAGAGCAGGAGCACTTAATAATATTTACAGTGTGTAGGCAATGTAGTTATTTTTTCATTAGGAGAGCAGCAAGGAGAAGAAAAATCAACAAACCTTGAGGAAAAAATGTGCTTTGTTAATTGTGGTTTTTTTTTTTCAGAAAGAGCTTATTCAACAACCCCTGCCATGCTCCAGCAAACTCTGAAGTAGCTCAGTTCAGTAGAGGAAGACCAGTTTTGGAGCTGGCATGCCTTGGACTCTGTGTACATCAGAGTAACAGCCCAACTCAGCCTCTGAAACAGGCAAATTCTTGTAATAAGAACTTGTGTAGACTGTTAATGTTTGATATATTCTCTTTCATGTCATAAATTTCTCTGCATTTACTGTTTAAGCAGGAACACATTCTAAGCATGTTTTCCTCCTGCTCTCTCCACAAGTCTTTGTCCATTCTGCTCCCATCCTATCCTCTGGTTAATGTATGTTTCATCACAAAAAAAAACAAAAAACCCCACAAATGGACTTTTGGGGGATGTTTTTTGATTTGCATGTCTGGAAGGGTTGTGAGCCTCCTTTTAATCCAAAGGAACCACAGGGGTGCCTTATTTGTTGTTTCTGAGAAGACAGATTTAGAGGTCCAGAGTGTTTGTTCCCAGCTGGTTTAGTCCTGTCCTCTCTGGAGCTGGTGATATCAGAGAAGGGAGTGAGTTCAGGATCATGGTAGTACAATTTTGATTGAGAAGTCACTTCAAAACCCCCTAAACAGGAAAATTTAGACCAAGTCTAACAACAACTAATGCCATTGTGTTGGAGCCTAAGCAGTAAGAGTAGTTACGTCAATCTGTTATTTGAAGATGTGTATTAACAAGACTCTGCAGGCTGTTCATCCCAACATGAACATTGATATACCTGTAGTGTGAGAGAAGGGGAAGAGAGACAGGAGAGTGAAATTCAGCTCCTGTTCCTATGGTAATAGCTAATCCTCCTGGCATGTGGACATGATTTGTCCCAGATCAGTAATTTAAAACTTGATGAGCCATCAATGAAACTGCCTTGCAAGGAGCACACTAATCAGGAGGCAAGCCAATGAGTCCAATGATTGCTTCTTTTCCTCCTAAAAGTTACTTGTGTTTTGGGGACAAGACTTCTGCTGCTGTGTCACTCTGCTACTGCCACTGTAAAAACAACTTATTACTTTTGATTCATCCCCCATTTTAGATAAAATGGAAAGCAAAAATATCATTCCTTTTCCTCCAAACTAAGTGTAATGTTACAACTTCAGTGAGAGAAGTGGTCTAAGCTGAATTTAAGGGAAACCACCTGGATGGCATCTAAAGCTGAAGATCTTGCCATATTGTACCAGTAATACAATACTGGAAGTGGGCAGGATGTCTAAGGGGAGCTGGAGAGCTCCTTGAATGTTTCTTCCAGTTGTGTGTATCACCAAACTCATACTTCTTCACCTCAAACCTGATCATGTTCTCATGAGTTGCATATTCCCAAATGGGGTTTGGATCATTCATTTAAGAATATATTGACCACATCAGGCCTTTCAGTTGAAAGTCTTGGAAAAAGAAAATCCTAGGAAGCTGAATAAAATGGGGATCCCAAAGGCTGTTCTCTGTCATTGGTGCTGCTTTTTAGTTGCCCTTATACAGCTGAGGTGAGGCTCCGGTCTTGTACCATCTTTGCCTCTGTTGCACTTGGAATAGCATTTTTTTTTATTAAGAGAACTTTGGAGATTGGAGTCTCAGATGAAATTTTATATGAAAATGCAGGAAGAAAAGCTCTTTCATATAAAATAACTGCATTTTCCCCAAGATGCCAGGGAAGTGGGTTCAGAAACATAGCATGAAATTGAAATTTCTCAAAGTGCCTCTTAAATCTTTGCTGCAATTACTGTAATTCACAATAATAGATTCAGTGCTATTTTTAAAAGCTTTTGAAAGTTGCAAGTAGCATCCATAAATTGTGGGTTGTGGGCAAGCTATGAAACCATAGGTTTCCAGGGCTTTTATTTAAATGAGAATGAGAGAGAAAGATGTAATAAAAGTAGTTACGAAAAAACATGAAAGTTTGCATTGTGATGAACAGTAACTAAAAAAAGGCAAGAAATGCCTGAGCCTGTGTAAAAGTTATCTTCAGGTTGGACACCATCTTGCAGAGCTGGGAATGAGCCTCTTTTATTCTAATAGTTGGTTTTTTTTTTAAGAGACTGGTTAAAGTGGTAGCTCACTGGGGCAGAAAGTGTAACCATTTGAAAGAATATGAAGATAAACCTACAACAACCAGAGGAACCTGTTTAGGATGCTTTATATTGGTACAGAGTTTAGTATTAAGGTAAGGTAGGTGAATGGGTTGTGGGGATGGGAGAAAGGACAGAATGGAATATTGAAAAGAAGAGAGGGAATGAAGGGAAATGGCCACTAGAAGAGAGTATTAGCACTGGTGATATTCACAAAGGGTCCAGCAGTTGTAAAATAGTAAATAACAGTAGAAATTGCTGACCAGAGAGCAATTGTTTCACTTGAAAAGCAGAGTATGAGAGGGAAATGTGTTTTTAACATACATAAATTAAAATTAGCTCTCTTTGTAGGGCAGAGAACTGCTCTGGGAAAGATTCAAACTAGGAGTTGGAGGATTTGCCTGAATGTGAGTCTTATCAGGCCCTCCCTGGAAGTGTAAGAAACTATTAGTGTCTCAACAAGGAAAATAGTACTAGTAGTAAAGACTACTTGATAAGCATGCAGTGGCTACTAAAAGATAGCTAATTCAGGAATGATATTGAATTGTTGGGGCATGTCCACAGAACAATCTCATTATACTGAGGGATTCAGGGATTACAATCCAATGTCTTTATCAAAGACACCTGGAGATGAGTTTAATCAGTGTGTCCATAAGGGCTAAGAAAACAAAAGGCTCATCTTTATGAGTGTTGTCTGACAAATCAGCTGTCTGAAAAGGCAGGAAATTACACATTGTAGTCACTGAAAAAGTTGTGTGAGAATGGGTTTTGTGAGCTATATGATTGCAACCTCTTGTCAAGATAAACCCCAACACAATGCATCAGACCAAGCTGAGAGGGAATAATAGAGATGGTGTACATTACTGTGGTACTGTCCACAGTTTTACTTCAAACAGTTCAGTGCCACACAACTACTTATTAGTGGGTGCAGTAGGATGTATAAGTCAGTGTGTGGCCTGCAAAAATATATTTGAAGGACCTGTGCCGCCTTCAGCGGGCATAACCTACAGAACAAAAAATAAAGAAATCCTGTCATGACAGCAGGCTTCTGAAAGCAGCATCTCTCTATCCACTTGGGCTGATGCGTTGTGTTAGGGTTTGTCTTGACAAGATGATGCAGTTGCATAGCAAGGTATGAAAGGGATGTCACATAAGTCAGTTGTTAATGAAGCAGCTCCTCATTGAATGCTACAACTCATCATGTGTGTTTTCTGACGTGGCATGAAAGAAGGGGTTTCATTTGAGAAGGAGGAAGTGCCAGTGAGAAACAAAAAAGAAAGAAGTAAAAGTGGAGTAAAATGCATATTCCTCAGTGTTGCTTGTTTTGCTGTACCAGTGTATTGCAGATAATTAGGTAACTCATTTAAAATAGACCCCCCCACCTCCTCACGCGTTTTGGTAGGCGGGTGATTGCTCCCAGACTTGTAGGTGAATGAATTTCTCATCAGCGGTTTGGCATCCCAGGCAGTGATGTAGATCTTCTGACAAGAAAACCAATTGCATTGCTAAGTTTCACAATTTGATTACTTTATAAAAAGTCTCTAGAGCAGCTCTCTGTGTGATTATATAGACTTCTGAACTGCAGGCTTAGTCCCACATGCTTCACAGGTCTAAACAATTTGTGGTAATTATTTTGATTAGACATGTACTGAAATGCTACTTCAATAATGAACAAAGCAGTGTGCAAATTATAGACAAGAATATGCATAAAAGCCTTAAAGATAAATAAAATAAGGCTAAATTCAGCTCTGAAATTATCCTGAAATTTTATGTTGTAATGTATTTGAGTTCAAATCCCTTGTCAACTTGGATGTCTTTTGCAACAAGATTAGTTTTGAAGATGAGATCTCCTTCCATTTCTCTATTTTGAGTGATCAAGTATTAAAAATAATGTACATGCACAAAAAATGGTGAATTGGGTTAGTGTTAGTGATGAGCCTATTATAGCAAAAAAGCTGTAGACATTTAAACTCATTAAAAAGAAAATATTGACTGTATCTCAGGCAAGTCATCCAGCCATCTGGATCTGTTAAACTGTTTAATATTGTGCTCAATGTAAAAGTATACTTAAAATAACAGAAATTAGCCAGTACTCCAGAGCTTTGTGTCAGTAGGAACATCTTTCCCAGGCTGTAGATGAGATCCTGTGTAAAAACATCATTTGTTCTCAAGAGCAAGAATTTACTTTTGCTAACTGTAAGTGCAGAATGTACAAGTTTAGCAGAAGGGAGGAATTCTGAGTCTGTGTGCCTTGGGAAATGTTTAACCTTTGAAGTCTCAAAAAGAGTTTAACTTAGAGGAATATCAATAGGCTGGGCTTCTGTGAGCATGGCAGTATGGACAGCCCTGGTGAACTGTGTTACCTTATAACATTTGTATGGTTCCTGGACTGAGATCTGCAGAAGAGCTAAGAGGCACAGAAAGCACGAGACTGAGGTTTTAGCATCTGTCCTTCAGGACACTGTGTTCACTACTCAGGCTTCCCAGGTGATGCTTCAGAAGGGGGTTACCACCAGCTCTGGATAACTTCAGATCTGCTGTCAAAACTGGAGGTAAGATTATTTTTTGCAACAAGACCTCAGGAGAAGGGGGAAATGGTCATAATCCCCTTTTCACTGAACAACTGAATATTTTGCAGTCCCTGCATTCATTGAGAGCTTCCATTTTATGTTAAGCAGGTACTGAATGACATCCGGCAGCAGTAATTGCAACAGGAATGGGACACCTTGTCTTTGCTTCTCAGTTCCCTAGCAATGTGCTTTGCTTTTCTTTCCCTCTTTACTGACTGATTTGAACAATACGTGTTCAAAAAGATTTTTGAATATCATTCTTGGAGAAACTCAAAACTTACCTGAGAAAGATCCTAAGCAACCTGAAGTAATTGGAGCTCTTTTGAGCAGGGAAGTGGGTTAGAGAACTGCAAACTTCCCTTCCAGCCTAAACCAAATCATTCTAGGGTTAGCTGATAAGTTTTTTTGTGTGACAAGAAGACCAAAAAGCACTTGCCTGCAAAATAATCAGTTTATATTAAATAAGTGGAAAAAGACAAATATAGATGAATTAATAGTTAGAATATAGTTTGGTGATTTTTTTTAACTTCTTTCTTAGAACCCCTAGATAATCTGTTCTCTCATATGACGTGTGCAGATCTTCCCTTAATGAAAACAATCCACAAACTGGTTTTAAATAGTATTTTGTATCAAAAAATATCAGTAGAAATGGCAGAAATTAGGGGGAGGAGATATTCTTTTTGAAGGCCCACTTTGTTTGAGAAATGGGTTTTAATGACTACTTTTTGTCCAATTCTATTTATTTCCTAGCAAAGACATGAAATTCACAGTACTGGAAAATGAAAGTGGGATGAGAAGTTAGACTGTGCACTGTGGGCTTTCCACTGAATTGAGGGTGGAACAGATTTTCAGAAACCAGTGGGGGAGCATTAGTTGTTATTTTAGGTGACAACAGTGTTGGATAATTAAGGTCCTATTTTCTCAGCACTGTGGGAGAGTGTGGATATTACAATGCCTGCACATTTTCTGTCTCCTTTGCTTGAAGGTTGCACTCAACCTTTATTTTATGCATAAGAGAATGAGCCTAGGTTGAATTTATGACAAGTTCTTTCTTCATAATAGTCTGGCATAAGGCATAATTTTTGCCTTCACTGCATAAAATTCTGTGTATAGCTCCTATTTTACTTTTTCTTTCTGCTGCTTTGTAAGAAACAGAGTGACCATTGTTCTTTGTCCAGAGAAAAGTTAAAATACCTTTCATTTTTAAAGGTGACGTCAGTGGCAATGCTAAGTGACTTGGGAGTGAGTTAGAGTGATGCAGATTGACTGTCACAGCAGAGATTTGTGAACTGGTTCTTAAAATTCTTTCTTGACATTTTCCTGGGGTGTGGGGCATTTTAAACTTCTATTTTATTTTTTATTTTTAATTTTACCTCTCACTTCAGTTGGGGTCAAACTTGCCCTTGGCAATTGCCCCTGAAACAGGTAAAGTCGTCTTTGCCATCTTCCTCTTGTGTTGACAAAGTAGGCATGTGCCTGTCGGTCATGGTTAGGTAATGACAATTGTATGTTTTTGCTGAGTGTACTTAGGATGCATTTACTTCCCTTAAGAAGGAGCTAAACTCTGTTTAGTCCTAGGGAGTGGCCTGCATGGAGTGTCTCTAGCTGTATGTGTGCTTTCGGTTGATAGCTGGCACTTCAGTCTGTCTAGATATAATTATACAGTAGCCCTTTACCATGGCACATTGTTTTTGGCACTGAGATGCATTAAAACTAGGGTTTTGGTGAAAAAAAAAAAAAGAAGGAACTTTCAAGTGGCAACATGAACATTGCCAGGACAGATCCAGGAAGAGGTCCCTTGGGTCAGGAATAGCATCCTCGAACAGTGCAGTATTGTATACAAGCCAAGGAGAGAAATACAGAACAGACGAGTCTGATTTAAAAAAAAAAAGGCAAAAATATGTATACGAACAAAACCTCCTATTTTTTTTCATCCTGTTGCTGCTTTTTCAGACAGATAATATATCAGTCTCAGCTCTATAAAACTTGTAATTTGACAACTTCAGGCTGTATTGTGGCATGCTTGCCCTAAAGTCTCACATGAGAAATGGGAACATCCAGACACTAAATAGCTAAAATGGAGGAGTATAAAGCAAAACAGTTTTTAAATTTCCTTTCTTCCATTTAAGAGGTCTGTTCACTTTTCTTCCATTTCACCACAGTTTTGGCAGGCAAGGAAGGAGTTAATGCACTTAACACAGGGTATGGAATGGACTGGGCCTTACACCATTATGTGCCTGTAAAGCGTGTTGTACATCCACTAACAAGCCTGCCATTCATTTTTTCAATAAATCCTGGGCAGAGGTATTAGGGTCTGTGAACTGACAATTGATTTGCTGCCTGGAAAATTATTCTTTATTGATTTATATTACACAGAGGCAACCGCAAATCTATAGCAGCCTTAATCAGAGAGAAAATGCTAAAGTTAGTGTCATTCTTACTTAGTCAGGCAATTACAAGTAGGAGAATTGGTTTAGTACCTCTAGGTGACATCTACATATTATTCAATTATGAATTTCAGTAATCCATGAATTACAATACATAAAAGCATGTGAGATCTGGTTAATTAATTTTTTGTAATATGAACAGTGCCCTTTGTGCAAGAAGGTGTTTTAAATGTCAAGCTAGCATTTAATGTGAAATTTGGCACCAGAAACTAAGTATGATTTTTAATGAAGATCTTGGAATCTTTACTCTGTCTGGTATTTTTCTGATATTTTGTATGAACTGGACAAAATCGAGAATCTGAGACTATTTGCACAGTTTGTATAATTGATATTTTTTAAATTAGTATATATGCCTTTTTTTTAATGCTGAGCTCAAAATGGATTGTGTGTGAGAGGACAGAGCCATCCACATAGGAACTCTGATCTGGGACTGTACATTGCTGAACTGTCTTGACAACAGACTGAAATTAAATATCAGAAACCCAGAACTCATTCTGGACTGAATTTTCCAGCCTTGCCTTCCATTAGCTCTGCATCTGTCTCAGATCCAGCTGTATATACATGGCTCTCATTGCAAACCCTTCGGTTCTGTAGGCTGGAAATTGGCAAGTGCTGGACAGACATGTGCAGTGCAGAACAAAAAAGTATTTGCAGAGGATGGGGCTGGTACCCAGGAGAAGGAAACTAACAATGGGAGTAAAAACCTCCTCATGGTGGGGTTGAGATCTCTGGAGTTGGACTGCAAAGCTTTGGGAAAACATCTGGGATGTGTAATTTAGCCTTTTCATTTTTCTCAGAAAAACATATGAAAATAAGTGTACCTCACTCTGTTAATAAAATAGAGCTGGATCTCTGTGGGTTTTGAAATGGATTATTCAAAAAGTGTTTTCCTTCTCAGGGGAGCTAGTCTGGGGATTAGAAAAGGAAAACAAACTGTGTTGTATTATGTAAGGTTTCAGTTATTAAAGTTATTTCTCCAGTAAGAGTTGAATGGAACTTCCTCTCCATTAATGAATTTTGTAATTATGTAGTAGCTAAAGGATGTTTTCCTGCTTTGCAGACAGTGGTATCTGGATGGCCCAAGGTTTTCTGTGGACCTAGTCCTGTTGTTAATGTTAATTGAAATTGTTTAGAAAACATAAAATACTTTAAGGGACTGAATTCCCTGTCTCTGTGGTTCATCATACTGAGGTATTTTTTCAGGCAGTGTGAACAAGTGCGGCTTCTTCTGGAGCTATTTGCATTAGGTATTGAAGACTCTTATAAGTTTGTCTGCTTTGTCATTGACTGACATAATTGGGGGTCTTGAAAATATTCCAGACCCCAGTTATTTGATCCTGCTGGTCACTGTTAAGTCCCTGACCAAGAAAGAAGAAATGATGAAATATGAGCCAGGTCTGTGCTGTGCGAGGCTTTGTCAGTAGCCAGGCTGGAGAAGCACAGAGAAATTGAGAGCCCAGATCTCCTGCACACTCTCTGCTGGTCTGTTGTGCTGCAGTTTTGGCTACAACAGACCTGCTGTTGCTGCTTGGCAGTTCCAAGGGATGGCTAATTGTAAAAATCTCAGTGTCCAGATCTCCTTTTGCAACACAATATGCGACCACATACAATGGGTTGGTTTTTTTTTTCATTCTATTGCTTACAGCCAACAAAGACTGACTTTTGAAAAACAGACATTTTGAAGGGTGGGTGGTGATTGTTGCTGTAGACAAGCAGATTAATTAAGATGACACTAAAATGCCTTTTCATCTATGAAAACTTGGAAATCAATCGCAAAAGCCTTTCCCTATCCTAGTGTGATTTTGTGTTTGACATGGGTGTTTGATAAGCTTTATTTCTTGCTGAGAGCAAAGAATAAATTTTATTTCAGTCGTTGCCTTCCTGCATATGGAAAAGGGAAGTACCAGGAGGACAGTGAGACCTGGGGGTTTAATCTCTGTGTTCAGGGAATGGGTGGGTCACTGCAGCAGGCCCTTGTTTAGTAGCTCGTGTAAATAAAGACACACAAAAGACCTTTACAAAGCTATTTAGGCAATAGGCTTCAGGAATTTGTTTAAAAGTGCTACTTGAAATTTTTACCCAGTGTGTTCATTATATCTTTTTTGTGTATTTTTATGAAATTTGAGGAACTCTTAAGTATTCTGGTAGAGTACAGTATAGGAAAAAACTCCTTCTAGCTGAAAAAGCTTATACTGTAAGTCATGATCCTCCCACCCCCAGCAGCATCTTTTCGCATGGAAGTGTTGTAAAAAACAGAGGCTGCTGAATAGCCATTTATAGCTAATTTCTTTTGCAAGAGATGCAGGTGATTTCAAAATCAGGCAAGGACAGAAATAGCACATCCATGCTCTGATTTATGGCAGGAGTGTAATAGAAGTGCTGTAAGGAAATGCAAGAAGGCTGTTTTCTCTGGTGATGAGCACTGAGAAGTCACTGGAGTAGTGAATGCTCATCTGTGTTGCACTTCAGGGTGACAAATTGAGGTATCCGTGGTCCAGCCCTTGTTAATGGTACCAGAACCTGGAATGTCAGCAGTGCTGTGTTGTCCCTCAGATACAGCAGCACTGAACCCCTTTTTCCTCTCCTAGCTGCCCTCCTTCCTGACCTACCCTGCCATTCCACCCAGCCCAGGCTGATATCCCAACCCTACTGCTGTCCTTTAAGGAAGCAGGGGACAGATGGATGTTTCACCTGGATGTCTCTGGGGTCCCTGTGCCATTTGTCCTGGTGGTGGGTTCCTGGGGGAGTGACAGCCTGTTTCCATGGTGCTACTGTCCTTGTCTCAAGGCAGCTCTGAGTGAAGAAGTAAAAATGCTCTTTGCTCCTAGGGAGTAAAATCTTAAAAACATAAGCAAATTCAATTATGAGAATTGTGGCATATTATAAAAATGTCATTAATTGATTTCCATTTTTAATGTGTTTTCTTTAATGACTTGTAAGAAAATGACAGTTGAGAATGCTTAATTACTGTGTGACCAGAGGGAAGTCCCTAGGACCAGATGTTGAGACATATATCAAATCCCAGTAGATGATCTTGTTAGGTGAAAACCAGAAGAGGTTAAAGACAAGCCATTTAGGTCTCTCGACTAGAGCTCTGTGGTTGTGTGTTTTGGCTTTTTGCTTTTGTTTTGTGTGGTTTTTTTGGTGTCTTTTTTTGTTTTGGTTTGTGTGGTTTTTTTGGTGTCTTTTTTTGTTTTGGTTTGCGTTTTTTTGTTTGTCTTTTGTGTGTTGAATTTTTTTTTTTGTTTGGGTTTGGTTTTTTTAAAGGTCATAATTGCATTTCTTTGTCTTTGGGGGACAATTTTTATGGTCAACTTTTTTAATATCGTGTCACAAGATGAGATTATAATGGTTGTGTATAAATATGTTAAGTAGGACAACACTTTCCACACTTCTTTCTATTCAGACTTTATTGTAGTAGCCGTAGGCAAATACTCCTTAGGAAAATACTCTTATCCACGTCTCCCTTTAAAAGCTAATAATTAATTTACTGGACTGTGGAATCAAGAGAGGAATAATATTAGAGATTTTTTGTGGAATTAAAAGGCAGGAAAGTAATGGCCTTGTCTCATGCTACCTAGCTTGGAATTGCATCCCCCAAATATGGAGCCAACTATTGCTTGCTCAGTGTGTAAATTAAATGTTCCCAAGAGTTGCTATTAGAATTTTAACTGATTGATCATGCAGATGATCCCTACTGTGCCGTTTTATTCAAACGTTTTATTCAAGGTTTTGTGGGAAATCAGGATTTTGGAAAGCAGTTGCTCTGCTGCCAGTGCAGTGGGATGGGGTGGAGTGGGACAGCATTCCCACTCTACTATGCCCAGCACATGGCAGAGTGTCAGACACACCAGAGTCTGCATCGGGACCTCCTGGTGTAACACTCACAATTTTAAGGCACTGGGTCATATGTGTAATCTATTCCAAGTCCCAGCGGTGCAGCACTTCGGAGAGTAGCAAGGCTTAATATTAAAGTTTGAAGCTATCAAGTCAAGTTATTCCTCTGGATAAGATTTTTTTAGTCCTTCAGCTCCAAGGCTTTTCTTTGTTGCCCTGTGTTAAGTACAGGTTGCTACTGCTAGAGCAACACATACTAGTTGTGCTTTAATTTGGAATAAAAAGGCCATCCTGTGCTTTGAAGGTGTTATAGCATCCCCTCTGTGAAGCTGAGCGTGGTAAGAGGGGTCCCTCGGCCCGCCCAGCCTGTGCAGGAGCCCTTGCAGCAGGAGCACTCGGGGTGTGTGGGGCTGGAGCTCAGAGCCCTCGGGTGTGCTGCTCACAGCCCCCAGTGCCCCGTTAATTAACACGCAATTACCCCAGAACGAGGGGGTGGCTTTTCCATGACTCATCACTTCACCACAGCTCGCTGCGTTTCGAGCAGCGGCGCTGCTCGGTGTATTAATATAATATTAAGTTATGATGATTGATATTAAAATATCACCAAATATTTTATTCTGTTCTATTACTCTGGAAAGCTTTGGGGAGAGCACTGCATGAATATGTAATTCAATCATGTGTAGATTTTGGCACGATTAGTTTCTTGCAGTCACTAATGCTTTGTTCAGTCATCTGGACTACTTTGGAGATAAATTTCTATTAAAAATCCTTATTTTTATTCCAGATAACAGTATTTTGATCTCATTAGCGCAGATCATTTTCTTTAAACTTAGCTAGACTCTAGTGTAGCAGCAAAAAGCTTCTTTTTATATCAATTAAAATATTGTCTTTTTGACCTGCCATATAATTAAGATCCTGTTTACTAAAGTTACTAACATATTAGAACACTAATTGCATTACAACCTTACTTTCTTATTTCTGAACTGTTTATGATTTAATTGACTTGATTAAACTAATTTTCATGTCTCTGTGCAATTAACTCATTAATTGAATTTATTTACACATGCAAATACTAATGCATCACCCCACTGTACTAGTAATGATTTTTAAAAAATCATTAATGCCCTAATTGAATTAATTCTGCGGCATGCATATGTAATCTGATAACACTGCAAATTGGCTTAGAAGTAATACCACTTTTAAAAATACGTCTTAGTGCAAGGAACTGAGATTTAAAGAGGTCAGCATGCACTATGGCTGTTGTACCTGAATATTATTCTTGCGTACAATGAATTATTGACCTGGAGCAAGGGAAAAATCTGCTGATTTTACTATTTTACAATGAGATACCTGATTATATTTGATTTTTTTTGTTATTACTATAGAGATAGCTCGATAGTAATAAAGTATAATAGAAGAATATGAAAAATATCAGCAGATAAAAATTAGCATCATGTGACCTCTAAAGGTAACTTCTTGTAAATTGTAATCCAAAATCCAGTGTTGTCAGTAGTTTTGTTCCACTGACTTCAGGTGATTTTAATATCTGAAGGAGACAGAAACCAGAAGTCCACTGTTTCAGACCATTTCCAAAAAATAAAGGATTTTTGACAGATGCTGCTTTCTAATTTGACAAACACAAATATTGGCCTATAAAGAAAGATGTAACTACTGTTCAGTGCAGAGAACGCATAAAATGGAGAAATACTTTGTTTAGTCTCTTATCTCTTTTAAAAGCCTCAAAAAAACCTTCTGTTTCATGCTTGCACTCTTTATTTATGTGCAAAGGCTTGCTCATTGGGCTAAATTCTCTAAATAGCTACAAAGCAATTGTGATAAGAACAGGAAGTGCTTTTGACAACGTGTTATGTATCAAACATAGCCCAGCAAAGGCTTTAGGGTGCTCAGGATGCAGTTTCAATATGGGATTTCATGCTTGTACTGGTTTGTACTTTTATTTTAGCTTCCAGCTATGAGTTATAAAAAGAAGGTAAAATATAAGAAATCCTTAAATAGATTTTTGCTTTAACATTTTATGTTTATTTTTAGCTGTAGAAATGCTGTTTATGCATACAAGATCCATTTCTTAAAATAGTATATTTAATTGTTGTGTGTTGATAAACATGCTTATTTTTAAACATATTTTACTAGCAATGTTTTTTCAATTATGTACAATAATTTTGCCACAAAGGCACTTGAGTAAATATTTTCAGGATAAAATGACACTTTATTTTAGTCAGTTGCCAGTGGTGCCACCGTATAAATATCGTACCACTAGTCCTGTGTAAAGTGCAGGTCCATTTAAAACTGCTTAGAAAAGTGATACACACTTCTAATGTTTTGAAGTTTTCTTTAAAAAAAAATAAATCTTATCCAGGCACAGATTTACCTATGACAGAAGAAAAATACCACTAACATATATTGGCAGTACAAGCAGACCTGCTCCACACCAATTCAAGGTGATATGTTATAGTAAGTTAGTTGGACTTGGATAATTTCTTTAGGCGTTTTCTAGCATTTTGTCTCCTGCTTAGTCTTTTAAGTGCCAGTGTGGTCCATAAAGCTTGCTGTGTTCTGTATGGCTATATCAGACTGTACCAGGAGTGTACTGGCAGGGCATTTATTTCAATGTGCCATCTCCAGGAGTGGAACTTAGTCCTTTGGAAAAGGAAGGTTATTCTTAGGCTTGTATTGCCAAGTATCTAAATTATAAACCTCCAAACTCAGATCCTGACAGTAGTTCAGCCTGTATGTGGGAACCCTGTTGAATTTTCAGTTAAATGTAGACCTGTTCTCATTCACTTTCAAATTCTCTCTTCTTTTAGGAGATCGAATCTGTAGGGCTGCTCCAGCAAGGAGTCCACAGGAATGGACACAGCAAGTCTGTGTTAGCAGAGATCTACTTTTATGTAGAGATATCAGATACTTACTGATGCTGGGCTCAGAGACAGTGAAATAGTGCATGAATTAATTAGATAGTCTTTGTCAAATGTAGGTGGAAGGGCCCTGCAGTGTGGTTGAGTGGAATTTCAAGATGAATCCTAAACATGGACTATTTTAGATGTGCTGTGGCATAGCAGTCCTGGAGCAGTGTAGGGTAAAACCACACTGACATGAAGCTCACTCTCCTTCCAAAAATCTTGCATTTGTTTCAATTCTGCCACTGTAAATACGGAGTTATCATTATTTTGTGTAGGTACCCAGTTTAACTGTGTATCCTACCAAGGCCTTCCCTCCAGCAGTACCTTCTGGTAAGGGGGTTTACAAGACTATTATTTGTTGCATGGAGGAGATGAAAGATCCAGTTTTGTAGGGGAGCCTTTTCTAGCTTCTGAATCCAACTTACAAAGGGAAAAGTGCCAAATAAGAGCAAATGTTTTAATTATGAAGAAACAGTTTCCTTAGGTAAGACAATTGCTATATTTGCAAAATTAATTTAATGTGCTACACAGTCTACCAGAGTTTTTAATGAATGCTAAGTCAGGAAAAAACTGCATGAAGCAGCTATGGTTGTATTTGCATATTTGCTCAGGATAATTGATAGAATTGTTCAATTAAATATTGTAAAAGGCAATAGTCTAATACACTGTGCAAGAAAAGTAAAACTATGAGATTCAGTAATTTGTCTGATTGAACCTTTTGTAAATTTAAGCAGTAAGTCTCCATAGACAATGCATTTCTGGGCAATTTTCACAGCTTGAGTGGTAATGGGAAACTTCTTGATGCAGAACTCTGAAAAGGTTTTACTACATCTCAGCTTCAACCAAAACTTTCATTCCATATGAGCCTAATCTTAACTCTAAATACAAATTGAGATTGGGCTTCTCCCTCTCTGGAATAATACCCCAAATGTATTATTCAACATAAAAATCTATTATATGTACCCTGATTATATAGTCATATATGTTAGTGTGTACTCTTTATGTATGTGTATGAATATGCTAACAATCAAAAAGAAGCACCTAGAAAACAACATCTCTGAATCATTACATCATTACAATAATGTATTTCAGATCTAAGTTATTTTTCCAAGGAGGAAAAAGAACGACACATGCTTTGGAACATCCTTTGCAATTGCTTACTTTCCCTGAAATAACTCTAAAAGGAGAAGTGATTGATTCATAGACCTTTAGTGAAGCTGGTGTGTGAAAAGAAGAGAGATGGAGTTACTGAACTAGGCAGACAAGATTGGCTGGCCAAAGTTTGTGTACTGCATAATAGATCAGTTGGCACACTGTGTCCTGTTTAGCATTACCAAAGGCTTAGGAACCAACGATGTGTAAGTGATGAAATATCTGTAGGAAACAAGAGCAAGGAGTTTGAAACACCGATTCAAATCAGTTATTTAAGCGGAGACAAAAGAACTTATTCTAATTGAAATGCAAACGCACAGTATTTGAAATCCTTTTCTCAGTGTTTTCTCTGGACAGATTCATGTCACATGCCTTAAAATAGATACAATTATTTACAAGACTTAATTTAAATGCATTGTTAATGCAAGCATTATATATAATATGGTGTAATAATAATTTATGATGTAGTCTAAACAGTCACTTCAAACCTCAGAGCTATTTACTAACAATAAAGGTTTAATTAGATCTTTAAAGTTATATTTTATATTAACCTTTTTTCCCAGGATTTTTTGTATTTTTAATAATAATAATAATTTGTTTATGGTATGTAACATGTCTAGCCACAATATGGAATGTTGTGTGTATTAAGGACCACAAATCTCTGAGCCAAGTGACTTTTTAAACTACCTTTTTTTGCCAATCAAAAAAATCACCTGATATCATTGTGACCAGAGTAGACAGCTTCTTGGCTGTCTAATTCTTCTGTTTGATTTTTTTTCTTGACTGCTGTTTTAAGATGGTTGCTCCTTGTGGTGGAAGGTCATGGAGATTTCTGCCAGCACACTGAGTGAGGGTTATATATAAGTGTGACAGCAAGGGTTTGAAGTAAGAATCTAATTTAGATGCTTGGGTTAGGAGGTGGGACATTCTTGGAAACTTGCAGAATAGTGCTTTTCTAGAGCAATTGAGAGCATTCTTTGATATGCAGCTGGTCCTTCCTCCTTCGACATAAAAATAATGGCTTCAAGCTAGGCACTGTAAATAGGCTTGTCTCCTTTCCTGCTTGAGGTTTGGGTTTTTTGGTTGGTTTTTT
>VZRZ01002792.1:2626699-2776887 GCA_013398175.1 Climacteris rufus | reverse complement strand
GTGTTGTATTTTGTTTTGTTTTGTTTTTTTGAGAAGGAACTGGCAGCAAACATTGCTTTAATCCTTCATCCTCTTTCTCTTTCTGACCACCTAAAGAAGATCTTTGAGACAGTCACTTGCTGTGCAGAGGTGGATTCAATGATGTCTGTACTTGTTTTCTTGTCACTGGCAAGAGTCCTGAGTTTGCCTTGCAAAGGTTAATACAATATCCTAAATAGTGGATGTCAGTCTTGGAGAAACACACAAACCTGAGTTGGTGCAGTGCTACTTCAGTTCAAATGAAGTCAACAGCTTAAATCAGACATTTTCAAGTTGAAACAGGTTTGAAATGTTTCCAATTTAGAAACCCATTAGGCACACAAGAATCAGATCTAGGGATGGAGCTAGTGCTTTATAGGACAAAGATAGCAACGCAGTTTAATTTAATTAGGATTAGGGGGGCAGGGTTCAAGCTGTTGTTTAATTCCAGTATTGTTTTCTTTCTGTCAAAGATTTTGCTGAATTCATTGCAGCTTTTGTAACCAGCACTTTTCTGATAGTTTTAACTAACATATGCAGAAAAAATTGCTAGGATATAATAGTGCCATTTCTCTCATTTTCCAGGGATCTCATTTTCTCATTTGTAATCCTCACATTCCTAAAGCTTAATCATCTCATTATTTTCCAAGAGACTATGCAGGAAAAAGGGAGGTTGATCTCTGAAGAGAGCCTTCAGAGCAGCATGGTACCATTGCACTACTCTTGGAGTCTTTCCATCTAGAATTTAATGGTTAGTATTAGCCTGTGAAGCCCTAAGATTTTTTCAGTTGGTTTAAAGCAAATGGATGACAGTGAAGAAGAACTTGGCATCCAATTCCATACGATTGAAAACTGCTTAACATGGGATTCTGTGATGTTGTAAATCCAATGATTTGACTCTGAAATGTGACATGAACTAATTCAGAGACAGGTGAGTGCCTTGTTGCTAAGGTAATTTACTGAAAAGTAAGTAAAGACATAATGAAAGCTCAGAGTCAGCAACACAAGGTTATACATTCTAGAACTGGTTTTGTAGTTAATACTTTATTTCTTGAATACTTTTGCAAAAGAAAGTGTGTAGATAACAACTGGGAATTTATCATACTCTATCAGATTTCTTTTGAGATTCAAGCTACTTTTCAGCTGCAAAATGGGAGTTATTTCTGGATTAAATGCTTTTTGGAGTCTCTGATAAGATTTATGAACTGTTTTTAAACAAGTATAGTATTGTGTGTTTAAAAGAAGAAATGAATGACACAAACTTTTTTTGCCAAGGAGATTAATTTCCCCATCTGGTATATCTATCAGGCTACAGACACAAATTTTATTTGAAACAGAATGGCTTTTTAATTAATAACTATCTTGTGACTGTTTTTCAAAAACATATTTAGTTTTGAAGAAGGACTAGAATACATACAATCTGAGAGTGATTTGACAACTCCCTGGTGTTATAAAGATTGTCTTATTAGATTACTTTCCCAGGAAAAGTTACTGCACATTCCAGTGGTTTCTTAATAGCCAATGGTGTGAGAGCCTTGCTTCAGTCTCTGCTGAGTCATCTCTATTAGGACATGGAAATTTGAGGTTTTATAACGTCACTAAGATGACCCTAAAGATATATGGTATTTATCCTTTAAATTACAACTTTGGAATGCTGTTGGATGTGATTTTTTTACTTATAATCATTGTAGCCTGCAAGTGACTGGACATGTAAAGAATACAAAAATGTTGATTTAAGTATTCTGAGCTGAAGGATGCACTTTGAGTATCCTTCCTATCTCTTCAAAATAGAGACCATGTTTCAGTATCTGGGATGAAGGAAAGATCAAGTGTAATCCTAGGTGATTGAGAACATTTTTTTTTGTCTGTGATACTCAAATATGTGTCTAGTGAGGAGACCACTTTTTCTTTTTTAGTGACCTATAGTAGTAAAAGAAAAATTGAAAAGATTATCAAGGAGTTCCTGTCTGGAGTCCTGCAGAGAAAAGAAATAAGTCTGAGGAAGTGTCTCTGGGAATACAGTCTACTCAGATTCTAAGGAATTGGAGTTAAATCTGAAGCTGTAGGGTAAACCTTGAGAAAGGATCTAAATTGGTGCCAGTGGACTCAGCCTATCAGGGTTCCAGAGCCCTGGGCTGCCCAAGGCTTTGGGGGCTGGAGAGTAAAAGGACACAAAGAGCAAAGCCCTGAGACTGCTGCTGCTGATTGTGGGGAAGAGGAAGAACTGAGGGATATTTGTCTCTCTCTTTAGCTTTTGTGAAGAAAATATGGTGTGAAATGTAGGGTGTTCCAGTGGAACACTGACATAAATTTCTGTAGTGCAACAGTGACTCAGCTGTTCAACAGTCACCCCACAGTGCAACTCCTTCTTCTGCATTTCCCAACCTCTGGTTCACCTGACTTCGCCTGTAAAACTTTGTCTAGCACACTGTACCAATAACATACAATACTTCCCACAGCTTCACATATTTTAGTGTTTCTTAGATGATCACTTGAATGATGAAGTGAGAGGGCTGTTTCAGAAATTATAGTAGGACTCATTTTACAATTACAATTCACATTCTGACGCAGTATGTTTAATGTTGGGAGCTGATCACATCCTCTGCTCTCTGAAATCTGATACTTGGTAATTTTGGGGTTTGTGTATAGTACGTTGTGTTGGTTGGTTGGTTTGGTTTTTTTTTAGTTCATTGTGTCTGCCATCATTCATTTGCTAATGCAGCATGTTTTAGGGAGCTAAAATCCAGAGTGAGACAAAGGGACCGATATACACTGTCAATACATACTTAAACAGATTGGGAACTATGCAAAAGAAAGGGCAAATCTGTGCTACTGTAGTGATTTTCTCCCAAATCCACATGAACAAAAGAAAAATCATGCCCAAATATACTATAGAATATAAGCCTAGTGGACTAACTGTACTGACCATACTATGCAGCCTGGTCTTCTTAGATATTATTGGGGAAGGTTTTTTTTATAAAAATATGAAAAGGTATGATCTTGAGTTTAAGGTGACACCTGCCTAATAGGGAGGGGCGGGATGAAAAATTAGAGAAAAAATGTAAACACAAGTGTGAAACTTTTCCCTATTGTACTCTCTTTGAATGATGAGTTTTGACAGTCATGAGATTTAGGCATATTATGAAGGTGCAATTTCTAATAGACTTTAACTCTTCCTTATTTCAGTTCTCCTTACTTAAGTCTAACTCCAAATCTTCAAGCTACATGTGTTGATTCTGCAGTTTTTTTCACCTTTACAGACTTTGCCTACACATACCCAGCTAACAGGGGATGAAAAGCAATACCCTGCATGTAGCCAGTAAAGTCAGAAACCTCTTGAAAATCCACACTTAATGTGAAGCTCTGTGGGCAATATTTTGAGAATACTGAATAATGCTTTTTTATTTTTAAGGACAGAATTATTTCTTCAACAATGTCTTGTCAGTCTTTTAAATTGTAGGAGCCACTTATGAAAGAAAATGGAAAAGATGCAATTAGTTTGCAAATACAAACATGATGATTGAAGCAACATCATCCTTTGATGTAGAATAATACCAAAAGACATTTTAATGCATAGCTTTGTCCATTTGTGAACAATTAGGACTGTCAGCATAAGTGGTCAGTTGAATGTTTAGGCTAAACTGCTTTTTTTTTAGATGTTCTGTGACATTGTATTTGGAAATCTTATTTTGGAATTACAGTCACAGCCATTGACTGGATAGCTGAAGTGGCAGAATCTAATTATTGCTGAAATACCCATGGCTATACCTTTTTAAAATACATCACAAAGAACTGAAGAAAGGATGGGTAGTCTAATAGATGGTACAAGAAAATGTTAGTAATGGAGGCAGTCTTTCAGTGAATAAGTGGATCAAGCAATTAGAGCCAGGGTTTCTGCCTCAACTAATAGTGTTGCTGGAAGAGACAGGAGAAGACATAGCAAATGAATGTGTTTGGATTTCTGCCTCTAAAAAAAATGTTCAGTAGTGAAATAGAAAAATAAATTATACCTGGTCCAGTGGTGCCATTGGTCAAACACAGACAACTTTGCTAATTTTATTTGTTGTCAGTTCTGACATATGTATGTATGCATATAAACATATATTTTTGAGTGTGTATATCCTTTCCTCCTCATGTTGCATATTGGCAAGTCAGTGTTTAAACTAATGAGACACTTAACCTATTCTTATAATTTAACCTCAGCATAAACCAAATGACTTAATGTGATGGCTGAAAAGCTGAAATTCTGCCCTGACACATGCCCAGTGTAACCTATTGATTGCTATTGTGTCTCATAGGATGTGTGCCAAGTTATCCACATGATTTCTGTGTCTGTAATCCAGAGCCTTATTTTGACCTTTTCTGACTTTTTTTTTCTCTACTCATTGACTTTTTTAGTATCATTATAACACTTTTTCTAATGACAGTAAAATATCTGCTGGAGATGGGCTTAATGACCTGGAAGTAATTAGAAGAGTCTGCAAACAAAGATAACTGCCACATCACAAACAGAACTGATATTTTATTCACACAAGCTTCTAGCTACTGCAATAAATCTAGATCAGCTACTGTACTCATTAAGTGAAGAGATAATTAAAACTTGAGGGAGTCTGGATAAAACACCTGGCAGAATAACACCTTTTATGAAGGGAGAGAGTAAGCAGACCTGCAAGTCTTGAGAAGGCTTTATTAAATAAGCAACTGTAACTTGAAAGATGCCCATACAACACCATTATTTTTCTACGTGAAAGGACTGCATATTATGGTGAAAAACTAGAGCAAAATAATCCAGTTCTATGAAGTGCATCAGCTCTAGGTTTCCCTGCATGTTTCTTACCTTTAGCTGCATGAGACTAGGTCTGTCTTTGATTGCTTGCTGTTCTGTGGTGGCTTTAAGATATCCTGCTGTTGGCAGGTAAATGAGATAAGGGACACTAAATTCTGATGCGACACCTTGAATTGGAGCTTAGTAGAACATGAATGCAATGACAGTGCAAAAATGCAATTGTGTGATTCTACTTTTATTGAAGCATCTCATTGATTTTCTTTTTTTTTAACTTCCTCAAGTAGTGAGGTAGATTTTGGATATGAACTGAGTTCTGTTCATATAATAAGTAAAATCTGTTCTACTGCAAACAGTTTTTCTCAATGTCAGACTTCTGTTTACAGTCTACATCCATGCAGAAAATCTGAAGGGATATATGGTGTCAAATGATGAAAAGAACTAAGCAGCCTGATTGATATTATGTCACACAATAGAAAGTCTTAAAACTCTGTGTCAAGGGATGATTAAATACAGCAGATTCAAGAATAGGAAGATAAGAATTCGGTAACCCAAAACGTTTCCTCTTAGAGGTCTTAACTTTTTCAGAAGGTATGTTAAGATTGCATCTAATTGCAGTCAGTTCTCTGGTGCATTTATCCTATTTGTCTAATAGCTTGTAGTTAGAATTTAGCCATCTGTCAGCAATTAAGGGGTAGGCACGGATTTTCATGTACTAGGACACCTTACAAAGAGAGCCATTTGCTGGGACTTTCTCTCTTTAATGGCAAAGCCACGTAGGAAATCAATCATGCTTTTCACTGGATCAATAACCAGTGTAATGTTGGTTTTAGTATAAAAAACAGCATCACACCCAAACATTGTCAGTGTGCAGTACATCACTGTGGCATGTTGCACAGGTGTAAAGGTGATAATGATTAAAGTTCTGTTTGAGCAGATAAGTCATGTCACAAATAGTTGAATAGGACTTCATTTTTGGAAAACAGTTAGACACATGGTTTCCTCACTCTGATTTTCTAAATGTAATGTGCTTTTGAAATGGCAATATAAATATTTCTCAAAAAATAAATTTCACCTGAACAGCCTGCATGGGAGTTTGATCAGTAGGAGGCAAGAGTATTTTTTTAATTTGTTGGATTCTTTTGTTGGAGTGAGTTTAACACAAATGAAAGGAAGGAGATTGATGGTAATTGGGACTGTAATCTCTTTCCAAAAAAATCCTCTATCCCACCCAAGCAGTGGCAGTGCAGATTTCCCTCAGAGAACTGTGTGTTGACACATCAGTGTTTGTCAGACTCCTTTCCTGCTGGTGTTCCTATCAAATCCATTTAGGGCGGTCCAGATGATGTAACATGAACCTGTAAGTGATGACCATCAGTACAGTATTGATTTGATTATTTGACTTGGTGGAAAAGTTATTTAATTCTCAGCTACCTTTTTAATTCTTTGGAACAGCTCTCTCTATGCTGTATTTGCCCTGTGTTACTTGTCACTCAGTGCTTCATCTACGCAGAGAAAGAGGCACGTGTTTAGTGCAGACCAAAATAAAAAAACAAAACCATTTCTAAGGTATAAGTTCTGCTTTGCCCTGATGTGACTTCTCTAGCTGTAGATTACTACCAGGTTAAGCCATTGCTTCTAAAAAAAGTTTCAAAACATAAACAGAGATAAACAGCAAGGTTTAATAGCTTTTTCCAGCTATGCAATATGCATTCCTGAAAATATTTCACTTGCTCTTGGTTAGCAATTGTTATTTCATTCTTTTATAGTTTAATCTTTAAGCCCTGATATCATCCAGGATAAAGCAAAAAGTTTTAAGATCAATTAGAAAAATAAATTGTTTTGAGAATATACTGTTTGAAATTTCTTCTTTTCCATACTTGAATAATTATCTCACAAGTAGTAATTAGCGTTGTACCATCTCTTGTGCCAGTCTATTCAGTGCACAGCAGTGCTGCTGCAGAACAGAGCAGCATGAGCAGTAGGAACCTGGTGAAGTTGAGTGTGTTCTCAGTGTATTTTCTACCGTTATGTCTGCTCTGTTTAAAAACACTAAACAAAACCAAACCCCAAAACATAAGAACAGAACTGAAAGTACTGTAGTACATTTCTGAAATTGCTGTGTTCCTGGTTGGTTGTGGATCTTCATTTAGAGCTGTGAATTGGTCCTGTGTGTTCACTTACAGGCTTGCTATACTGTAAAAAATCCAAAGCCTTTTAAGTCAATGCAAACCAATTTTGCTGTTTGTGATCTTTGGGTAGGTGCACTTAGCTGTTATTTGCTTTGTGACTAACATAAGCTATAAAAGCAACAAAAAGTTTTCTCTTATTCACTGGTACAGTCTATGCAATACAAGCAAATTTGCAAACTCCATATACTCCATTTTAAGATAAGCATGCGATGTAAATGTTTTAATCTATATTTACAGGCACATTTGTACATCCATTTTCTTTGCAGCCTGCTGAGAAAGCAGGAATCTGTACAGAATTAACTCTTTAGAAAAACAGTCCACTTAGCCACAGGCTTAAACACTTTTCCCTAAAGTAGCTGGAGTTGATAGCAGAAAAGAAGTGTTGTATGTGAAATGGAAGAGAGAAAGCTGCATTAAAGAAATTAGTTTTCAACATGAGATTTTAATCTCCAATGAGTACATGGGAAGATGCAGTAAAGAATGAGAAATTTGCAGCAATTGACTGCCAATAGCTCAGAAAATGCAGGACAGAGTATCACTGAGAAGGGCTCTCTGCATAAACTGTGCTTGTGAAGTTGAGGAATCCATTCATCTAAGCTTTTGCTGATAAAGAGATTTACTTTTGCAGAGGGTTACACAAAGGGTAGTTGATATACCTGTATACTCCCGGAATACACCAGGTCTGGGGTGGAGTAGAGCTGTGTGTTTGTGTTTGTTTTTTTTTCCTCTGGATGGTCCATGGGCTACAGCTGCCCTTCATCTGCATTTGTGCTGCATGGAGCTGTGCCTCCTGCAAGTGGAGCAGCCTCTCCCTGTTGGCCTGGAAGGCTCTTGCACATCCTGATGCTTATAATGGGATTCCTTGGGTTTAAGCAGCTGATGTGATGGTCATGTATTCTGCCTCTTAAGAATCAGACAGGCTCTTCCCTTTGACACTCAATTTGGATCAAGGTTCTTAAAACCTGTATGCACCGTGAGAGAGCGTTTCTAACACATGCTGGCTCTAAGGGCCCTTCCTCATTTTCGACTAGGCAAGGTTTTTCTTACTAAGAGAATTCATGAGAATGAAAGTGCCTCTTAAAAGGGTCTCTGGCACAGTGTAGAATTGGAGCCTGGATTGCAGGTCAGACAGAACTGGGACCAAGCAGTTCCTAAAGTGTTAGGGTGTGAGACAGGCTTTGATTCCTTGCTAATCAGAACTAGCTAGCAGGCTCTCTGTTCTTCCCTGGGGAAAACAGCTCGTGTGTTCTGGGTAAACAAAAGCCTAAGATAAGCCTGAGTTAAGAATTAACTTCCATAACAGCTAACTATGTGTCTTTTATCGTGAAAATATTGATGTGTTTTATTGCTTTGGGCAATTGCTGCTTAGAGAGGATCTAAGCCTTTGGAAGGTATTCCTGAAAATAAAATTATCTAAGCTCTTCAAGGTAAAACAGATTGTCCTTTTTATTGTATGTCTTTCTTAAGGAGTGTTTTTTCTTGTAACTGAACAAAATTTTTTTATTATTACTGATTCAGTGAGTAGGCACCTCTAATTTTGCTGTATGAATAGGAAGCCTACTGCTTCACTCCAATAGTAGCACTTAGGAGAGACTCTGTGCACATGAAATTTATGTATTCAGAGATGTTAACTTCTTGCAGTGATCCCAGATTACACAAAGTGTGAGATAATAATATATATCATATTGCACTGTTGTCCCATGCAAAAAGAATGTTTATTTTAAATATAAAGGGTGCATTGCAAATAGAAGGCATCTGGGAAAACCTCGATTTCAAGTCCCACACTTGTCTTTTTTTTTATCCCTGACTCATTATCTCTGGGCCTGCAAAGATCCTTAGACAACACAATCTTCAGAGGAATTTTGTGAAATTCTGGGAGTCTAAATAATAGCAGAAATGCCAGTCTTTAATGACACAGGAGAAGGTTGACAGACACACCTGCCATTTGTTCAAATAGTTTTCACATGCTTCTACTTTAACACACAAACCCATCTGTTGAGCTTTTCTGCAAACGGAATTCTTTTCTTCAGTCTACCCACAAACTTAATTATGGATGTGAGGATTGTAGAGGTTACCTTTTAAAATATACAGCCAGCATTTCTGGGAAAAAATACAGCTTCAGTTCTTGTTTGTGTGAATTATTTAACAGATGGCAAAAATGCATTTCAGATATTACCCCTGTCCCTACTGTGGAGGAGAGCAGTTTTTATATAAGGCTAGATTCTACTGTTGACAGCATACAGCACTCCTTAGCATCCTTTAATGTGATAGGGTCTGATCCACAACTCTTTCTTCTGATTATTTATCTGATATGTAACTTATGTTAAAATGATTTACAAAGGCAAAGGCCTTCATTATTTTAATGAGGGCTAAGTTGCTTCAAATGACTTGCAGAGTGCAAGACCTTTTCACAGAGACCTGCTGAGGATAAGGTGGTGTAACCACAACCTGTTGACCTATCTAAATCCTGAGACTGAATATAGAATTCTTCAGTGAAACTCTTTCATGGAAATTAGTATTAATGTGATTAAAAACCCTCACAAAACCAACAAGATATCCCCAAGCTTTGACAAAATGCCTACTCTTCTCCTCTGAATAAATTTTTATTTGCTAGATCAATTTCTGTAAAGTTGCTTTCACTGAAGTGACCAGAGTTTGAAGGTTTACTGAAGCATCTTATTTTTTATTGCCACCATGCTTCCTCTTCCACCTGATCTAATCACTATTGTTTAAACTCTAATCCAGCTATTATGTCTCTGAGATTGACATGAGAGCTGAGAAGAAGAGAGCAGACTGTCAAAACCAGCTGTCAGCATAGATAGGAAGAGTGTGAAATTGAAATAATAACTGGAATAGCCACAGCATCTGTTCAAAGATTTTGTAGAATTTGACCAGTTGGCATCCACCCAGCCCCAGCTGAGTGACAGCATTTAATATCAGTCAGATACCTTTGTTTTTCATCTGTATGATTCATATAATGTCAGGTGGTGTACACTGGAGAAAAAAGCTTTAAAATTACAGAGAAGGATTTAAACCTGACAGTTGAGCCAACAGGAGATTGGAAATGACAGTAGTTACTGTATTCTGAGGGCAAGAATGCTTGAGATTATATTTAACTTGGGCCTTTGTGGACTAAGAGTTTTATCTCTAGTATGATAGATTTATCAATGATAAGCAAATAAGGTCAGCAGATGTCCTGTATCACTATATATCATTGCTCAGTGACCTCTTCCTGGCATTGAGAGATGTTAGACAAACAGGACACATGTTTTCTGGAAGAACTTGAAGTTTTGTGAAACTATCTGGAAAATGTAAAATATTTGGGATTGTAAAGCTCAGGTATGAGAATGTTTCTAAGTAAAATTCACTTGCAAGACTAGTCTGGATTTCCAGCCTTTGATGGTGAAGAGCACCTCATTTACTCACCCATCAGCATAAAGAAATGAATGAAAGGCTTGGAAGAATTATCATGAATTATTTGATGCTTGATTTGGTCTCTTCCAGAGCCCTAGTTTGGGATTTGTCTGTAATCCTTTGTTAGTTAATCTGCTAAATTGCCTTTCATTATTCTTATATCCTCTTGTGAATGTGTAAACTGCCAATCCTTCTTTTACTGTATTTCTTCTTTTTCTGTTAGGTCCAAAAGAACAGATTAAAGGGCCATTCTCTCTTATTTACTTAATAATTTTCCTCTCCTTCAACATCAATTCGTACACAAACATATTCTCTGTAAATATTATTTATATTTTGTGCTTTAAGGCCTTAGTAAAGAATTACTCTGCATCAATTCATTCTGTCCTTGGGTATTGCCCTTTTTGAGAGTTTTCTTCTCTGTTACCATCTAGTTTCACCTCCTTAACAATTGCATAAAACAGCCTTAATGTTGACAAAGAACAAGTGTCTGCCCATTTCGTCACCTGAGTCAGCTGTGGAAAGGTAGAAGACAATTTTCATCAATGTCAACAAGATCTGTTCCACTCCTCTTACTGTGGAGGAAGGACAGTGTTAAGCAAAATGGATGTAATGTTTTGGGGGGTAAGGGAGAGCTTTATGGAGATTTAAGCTGTCTAACCTATGAACCTTGACAAGTCTCAACACTGTCTGAATGGTGGCCAATTCCATGGCCTTTGCATATACAGTTTTCCCCAGTTTTCATCAACCACTATATTACAAGCACTAACAATGTAAAAAATTGATATATGTGAGGTGTTTAGTAATCTTAAGATATTCTTAAAGATAGTTCTACAAAGGGTCATACTCGTCTTCAAATCCACTACATCCTGGGCCTCAAGGATAATAAAGCACACATTTTTCACTCTTGTGTAAATGTGTTTTCTGCTTCAAATGATTTGTCAGGGGTTTTTTTTGGAAAACAAACTTTCTCCTTGGCAAAATGACTGCTTCATGCCTCACAGCTATTCTTGGCTATCAGGAAAGAATCTAGCTAGAATTAATCTGATTGACATCTTGCTGACAGACACATCAAAAGGGCTGGAAAAGATGTCATAATCTTTGGTTATGTAAATATCTGAATCAAGATTGCTCTGAGGCAAACTGCAGAGCAGATGATAATATAGCCCTTCTATGCTACATCAACAATCATTTTGACAGATGAATTTGAATGCTAATATTTCATGAATAACATTTTGGGAAGGGAGGGTGGGAGATGTCTGCAGTATGGAAACTTATCACCAAAATACATCTTCATATTGGTAAACTTTGAGCATTTTTCAGCTCTCTTTAACAATTTGTTAAGGAAAAACAAATTTCTTCTGTCATTTTTTTTTTCATAGCCACTTTCATAGTCCTTCTCTATTCAGAAATTGTACAAAAAGCAGAGGGAAGAGGGGCCTGAATTTGGAGTACAATTTAGCAGTGTGGTGGCCCTGCTAATAGCAGGATGATGCTTCTCTTAAGTCTTGACTACTCTGCTGCCTGAGGCAATTTTGTGAGGGCAATGTTAATCTGCTTAAGGGTGTCTTGTATTACTTCACAGCAAATCCTCAGCACCACACCACGTCAACACTCTTCATTGTAAAGGGTGATTTCTTTCTTTTATGCTGCAATATTTCAATAAATGAATGCTTGAGGGGCTGTCAGAAATATATTAGCAATTAGCTTTTTTTTACCAGAAACAGAACAATGGGCAGTGATTTTGCATGGTGGCCATGGAGGTGAAGCATGGTCAAGAGAAGGGAGCTCTGTGCAATGTTAGCAGTGTTTCACAGTGGGGAAACATCTGTTTGTGAGCCTGTTCTGGCTGCTGCAAGGTTCAGTGACCCTTCTGGAGGGACAGCACTGGATATCCTTTCTGCCTGGTGTAGCTGCCCAACTTTTCCTCTTGTTTAGTGCTCCATGGGTTTCCCTGTGATCATGGCACAGCATTGTGATAGTGTGTTTTTGTGGAAATCCTTTAATGGGAGGACAAATCCAACTTCTTATTTCCTTTGTCATCCCTTCCACATATGCAACCTGAATGCAAAATCAAATATAAATGGCCTTGCTTGCGAGGCTTGAGATAATTGAAGGGTATGTGAATTCTACTCTATCAACTTAAAACAAAACCTCTATGAACTGTATAAATGGCTGTAGCAATTTGAAGTTGTTTGTAATTGCAACCAAAGGAACTATTTTAGTTTGCAAAATTGAGCTAAAAAGTCATAACCCTTTTTCTTCCTTTCTTTCCTTGATTCTCTTTCAGGGCTTTTAGAAAGAAAAATCTTATGGGAGGTCATGTTTATCCTGCATTGTCAGGACTGAAGAGAGGTGACAACAGAAAAACTAAGCATTTAAATCTGATTACTAGTTCATTCCTTAGATATTAGAGAAGTGATATTTTGCTTTACCATCCAATAGTGCTGTTTGCCAAAAATATAGTTATTCATCAACTTTCAAGATTACAAATTCGGTGAGGTACTGAATATCTAAGAAGTCGTGCATCTTATTTGTGAACTTGGAAAGGCTGGGTTAGAAATACCGTAAAAAAGCAAAATACCAACCAGGTACCTGGGCTAGAACAGGTTCTCCCCCAGGCTCAGGAAGAGGGAGGAATACCGAGTTGTGTGAAAAATGACGTTGTAGTTTAGTAATATAATGTGGGGTCCTTCAGTGCTGAACCCCTGCCTCTGGAAATAAATGTGTTAGCCACAGTATGGTGAAGGTAGGACCAGATCTGTAGAGCAGTGAGGAGCTTGCTTGAAATTACCTTTGCTCTGGTTGTATGGGCTAAATGCCCTTCAGTGGTCAGTGTGCTTGGCCTGGTGTCAGCGAGCAGCTTCTCTCCAGCATGCTCTGAAAGGGACTCCCCGAGACACTGCTGCAGGACCAGGTGTTACATCAACCCAGCCGTGCTCAGTGGGACAGGTGAGGGGTTTGCTCCCCCAGGGCACTGCTGATCCCAGGTGCAGTGCTAATGTGGACACCTTTCTGCTTCTGCAGATCAAACCATTCTGCAGTCCTACACGATGAGCTGAGCACCAGTCTGGGATACATCTGCCAGGGAGATTGGTTCTTGTGGGTGGTTTTGTTTGTTTGTTTGTTTTTCTGTCTAATGGTGAGGGGTTTTTTAGTTTGATTTTTGGTTTTGGGGGATTTTTTTGTTTGTTTTTGTTGGTAACTGAGACATGATTTCTCTTTAATTGAGTTGCCTCTAATGCTGATTGTGAACCACTTTCAAAGAACAGCCTGGAAGGTCTTCCAGCTCTTCTGATTCTGCTACTGGGACTTAATGAATGATAAAGCATTTTAATAAGCAACTTGCAGCTGTGCATCTCCACTTAAGCTGTTAGTGCTCATTCTTGATATCCAGGTTACTTACAAAACTTGTTTTTAGGCAGATGTTCTAGTGAGGTAAGTTCTTTTTATACTAGAATCTCAGCAGGTAAAAAAGGACATTAGGATTCCCCTGTGCTGTATTCAGAATCTACTGGAATACATAATTTTTATCAAGAGTACCATTACTTTTTATTTTCACAGGTTTCTTTATGTAGCACTTCAGGTCTGAGATATGCTGAGGGGCAAAAGAAGTCAAACTTGCACTTTTGCATTTTATTTTTGTCATCCGTTCCTTTCAGTGGCTGGTGCAGGTGACAGCAGTGGGACCCACTGAACAGACCAGGATAGATGATGGCTATTTACAAACAAGTGGAAGTGAGTGCTTACCTGTTTGGGAGATAAGTCACCTTGGATGCCATCTGTTGTTCTCAAAGGGATGTCTGCTATTTATTCCTATAGCAACTGCATTTTGTGCCTCTGAGAGCTCTTTAAAATCATATCAGTAAAGCTGCTTTGTTGTGAATCTATAAAGCATCAGAGAGGTCATTGCCCTGATAATACCTTCTGCCTTGTAGTGCTCATCCAGTCATCCTTTGAAACAACAAATGGAGTTGGCTACCTTGCACGGAATATTTTAATTGAGACAGGATTGGCATTTCCCCCCCCCGACTGTTAAATAAAAATTTTGTTGATATATCAAAATAGGTCATGGGAGATTTGGTAAAAATACAACTTCTCCCCTCGGTGCACTTTTTGTTACTGTCTTTCTACATATGTGTGTTTTGCTTGCAGGTCTAATGTTCATGCCCTCTAGCAGCAGGAACATGCAGAGAGAATGTCAAATCTCTTGCTGCCAAATTATAATGGATATTTTCTTTAGCTCAGGAGAGAGGTCTTTGAGGATCTCAGTGTTTTCTCTTGAAGTCAGAGCAGGGGCAGATTTCAGAAAGAGGGGCTGCATCTGACACCAAAGCTGTGTTATTTTTAGATGTCTGTGTATATCCCACCTCTGTAATGACGATTTCCCTGAGGGGCTCTGAACCTATGCATCCCTCCACTTTTGAACAAATACAGTTTTACAGAAGCCTGAGTTTTATGAAAACCTGCCTTTTTCTGCCACTTCCTTTCGGGGAGAAAAAGACAAGACCTCCTGGAAGCCCCCCGCCCTCCCTATCTTCTGCTTAGTAGGCCATGACAGTGTGTCAGTGGTGTGTCAGATCACTGGCGGAGTAATGAGCAACTGAAAAACTTCTAAAATGTTGTGACTGTCAGACTTGGTGCTCAGATTTATTCTGCTGGCATCTAATCTAAAATCTGAACACTGTGTTCCACCAGTATTGCTATAGTATTACTGTATACATTAATCAGAAGTTTCAATGCACACTGAATTTGTGTTTGTATAAGAATGTAGCCTACTTGCTCTTGCTTGAGTGGGTTTTTTTGTTTGTTTGTTTTGCTTTGTGGGTTTATTTCATGCGATTTTTCTTCTTTTGATAGAAGTATGTCTAGGCAGAACCGTGTTGTTTGATGCAAAAACAAATTCCTTTATGAATTATTTAGATCTATGCCTATGAATCAAACCAATTGACAACTTGTGGATATCTTGGAATGCATACAACAAAGAGCCAAATGTTTTGTATTTAGACAAGGAAGGTGATGTGCAAGGAAGTATTTCAAACACTGAAGTACTGGCCTCTGAGTTGCGTGCAGAAACTGAGGCCACAGTGCTAAATGCAGAGGGCAGAAAAGGGGGGTCCTGCCTACCTGACCAAAGCCTGGATCTTGAAGAATCTCCTCCCCACTACCAGAACTCTTAAATTGAGACAGTTCTTTGAGGTGCTGAAGTAACAGCACTTGCTTTCTCTCAGCTTTCTGTCTATTCTTCATTCTCTGGGGCTCTGCACATGGGTCTGAGGGAAAGGAGCAGGTGTAGGTGTAGGATTGTGACATGGAGCCATCCACTCTTCCCTGAGGAAAATGAAGATTCTAGCTGAAGAGAAAGAGTTTGAAGTACTGGAGGTGTGAGAGGAAAGAGGAAAAGAATTTAATTGCCATGGAGAGAACTGAAACTTTCAGGATCAAGCTGCAGTCATTTAAATCTATATTCAAATGTATCTTGGCCACACTGATACTGGTCCTGTTGCCACTGCCACTTCTTTAACTGAGCTGGTGTTTTATGTTTGTAATGGCAGTGCTTTGTCGTTTTATTTTTTTTTCCACACTAACCATTTGGTGAAAGATTTTATTTGCTGACGGAACTGAAAGGAACTTACTGGACTCCCTGATTGTACAAAACTGTGTTATATTCCTGATTTCTGCAGAAGTGAGCTGCCCAAGTGTCTGAAAACATGGTTTGGATTATTCCTACATATCTAGGCAACACTTGAAAATAGCATGCTTTTTCCATCTAATATTTGTAGTATATTTACTCTTAGTTACTGCTGTCACAATTAAAGGAAGAAGCTAACATTCTAATAGACTTTGGGATATGTCCTCAGTCAGTTTTTGTCAACTTAATTTATCCAACAGTTAGATGTGCTATAAAATCACTGTTAAGTACTGGATATCCAGCTGAGTATGGGTTTTATTTTAATGAACTATAGTGCTTGTAAAATCAACAAGCAATTATTATATATTCAGCTATTTCCTACTTACATGGAAGTTGTTAAGCCACTGGGAATAAAAACTGGATATTTACATAGGCAATTATAAGATTGACAAGGTTTTGACACTTGAAGAGACTTTATGGAATTTGTTATGGTTTGTTTCTTTAATCTGCTTTCTGTATCTTTTTCCTTCTCCCCTCCTAATAGCAATTGTGACTAATTACTTGCGCAAAATGATCAGTGAGCAAATTAATCTTCTCCAGTCTCAAACTTAATTTTATTTTTACCTTGTGGAAGTTGTTAGAGCAAAAGCTTGTGGGAGGGGAAAATGGGATGAAAAGATATATCTGCTCTTGGCCTCTCCTTTAGGCCATTCAGTCATTGAAAAGGAAAGGGACCTCCTTGTCAGTCCAGTGGCATTGGTGCCAGGGTGCCATGGCTGTCCCAAAATCACTCTGCAGGGATGGGGAGCTACAGCACAGCAGATAGAAACTGGTTCCTGCTGTTTTCTAGGTATTCATTCCCTGACAGATTGCTTCCCAGGAACAACACTAATGTGTGAGAACAAGAGAAACCCCTTTTTGTCCTGCTGTGTCTGACACTGAGCAAAGAGAATGTGAGATGTTTTGGAACCTTCTCTTTCTCTGTCTTCCGAATTCATGCGCAAGTGTAAGAAGATGAAACATCTGCCTTTTATCCATTTCCATTTCCAGCCTCAAATTAGTCACTGCTGTCTTTCATTGCACCAGTCAGCAACTAAAGAGCAACTGGAGCTTCTGTTCTGAGCTGGTGCACGAGGCTTCATTCCACTGCTTTTGACTGTTGAGCATCCTTTAAAAATCATTTGATAAAATAATCCAGAAAATTATCCCAAGTTTCACCTCTGCTGAATCTCTTAGTGCAGCCCATACGATGTGATATTGCATTCCACCAGTTTGGTTTTAAATTCCTTTATTTTGCCCTCGCTTCTTTAAACATATTAACTCCACAGAGGAGTGTGGCAAAATATGTTTTGCATTTTTGAGCACTTTGGCAGTGTTTATTCCTTTCCATCATCTACCCTGATATGTTGATAAGCATTTAGAAGAGTCAGTAGGTATAAAAATAATAGAAAGTTCTTTGTTTCTTGTGCTTTGAATCTGGATATTTCAGCAGAGAATGGGCACAACTTACTATTTATTTTTAGGAAGGAGCTATACAAAACGAAGAGATTTGCTCATCTAAAGATGCTAGAATGTTAGAAATCTTGACAACCCATGTTGCAACCAGAATGTGCTAGAATTTACTTTTACAGAAAATGCTGTAGATAATTTTTTGCTCTTTTTACTTTTTATTCTGTCTCTAACTTTATAAGGAAGAATCACCTAACAGAAATATATTAGTCCTGAAAATAAAAAAGACAAGATTGACCCAAGTCAGACTTCTTTTAGCAAAGCAGAAAAGATGACATTGCCTCACATTAATTGCCAGGCAGTGTTGATGTGATCTCTTACTAAATAATTCGGACATCTCATGATCTTACCTTCATTAGCTGGGAAGAAATCTCATTTTGGGTAACACATTCTAGTGCATAAGATGAAGGAAGAAAGCAGCTTTGCAGTAAGACTCTAGGGCAGACTCTTGGCTGTGCATTGCTGTGAAGGCCTTTTTCAGGCACAGAAAGCCTTTAACTTTTTATTTCCCTTATCTGTGCTTTTGTTTTTTAAATTGATGTAATCTCAAGGTTATTTTTAAATTGTTTATTTCTAGTAAATCTGCTATGCTAAAATGTTGATCTGAGTTGTATCCTTAAATGAAAGGTGTGACACTTGAGATCTCAAGTCATTGATTTGTTCATTAACTTGTCCAGCAGTAATATATTATTTCTAGTTCTTTTGATTTATAAAATGTCAAGTCAGCTAATAAGCACAGGTTTCAGAATGAAGTACTCAGTGGTTGCTGTAGCTAACATTCCTTTTGAGATAACTTATTCTGTATTGCAACAGCAATCTTTTAAACTTTAAATAACCACCTTGAACAGCTGGTGTGAATTTTGGGAAAGATCCAAGGGAGGCTTTGTTACCTGCTGTTTAAATAAATATTGAAGACTTTTCCTGGTAGTGCTGCTGCTTTTCATCAGGTGTAAATGCCCTTTTAAATAACAGAGCACAGTGCGTGGGAATATTTATATTAAAAAAAGATATACAGGAAAAAGTCACGTGTCCCACAATTATTTTACTGTTTTACTTCATGTAAGAATCTGTCTTGTCAGTTAAAACCCTAAGGAGAGTGGTATCTTAGCTTTAATGTCAGTGATCTGTTCTTACCTCCTCCAATTTTCATGAGTTGTTCCTAGCTCCAGTATGTTAAGATTTGAGTGAGAAGGGTTCTGCAGTCATGAATTTTGTTAACCATGAACTTCCCCAGAGAAGACTTTCCTGTTTCCAAGTCCTAGCCTTTCCAGTTCCTCCTGGCAGATGTTCTGTTTGCTTGATAACTTCTGAGAGCTAAGTCATAAACTCATTTCTAAGCATTAAAACAGAAAACTCCCATTCATCTTCTGGTTGGTCTAGTCTGCTATGTTATGAATAATTTATTTCACTGTTGTTCTTGCCTTGTGTCTGGCTAGATGTCATGCTTCTCTGTTTAAATATTTGGGTTATGAGGGCCTGTTCTTGTGGTGACAATTCCACTGGATTCAAATGCAGGGAGGATTAACTACACTTGTTAGAAGAAGAAATTCAAAGTATGGCTTGATCCAAGTAAAGCTCTTCTAAAAAAAAAAAACAACCCAAATTTGCAAGTGGCGTTTAGCATGGCCAAGAGTAAATTTGTTTCCATGTCCAACTACCTAAATCGTAAGTGTAAAAATTATAAATAATGGAAATATATTGCCTGGGACTGCATTCACTGAAGGTTTCTACAAGCAAGTTTGGCATTTGTATTTCTGCTCTGTATTTGGATGTAAGTTCTCTGTTGCATTGTGTTGACACATAAACAACCTTTTGAGGTTCTTTGCTAGCTGGCACAGTGTACAAATAATTCCAAAGTAGTAAAATATCAATATTATTTAGAAAAACTTAATGTGTATCTTGCACAAAATTCTGTGTTCCTAAGTGTGACTTTGAGACCATTTCATGTAATTCTGGCATTGCGAAGAGATGATAAAACAGGTAGATATAATATGCTAGCTTTTTAGTTTTTCACAGTGACAGATGTTTACAAACCCCCACTTTTCAGCACAAATTGGCATAGGCATGTGTATCAGAGGAGACACTTTTGGAATAAAAGTTTTAGAAACATTTTTGTATTTGCACAACCCAGCTGTAGCTCCTTTCTCACACACAAACTTGTAACAAACTTGCTCCTATAGCTTTTTCTAGGTTTATATTGAATATTAATATCAATATAATTTTCAAAGACAGATGAGTGGGACTGCTTGTAAAAAAGTCTCCACTGAGGAGCACTATTTCGAACCAGCTCAAAATCCAAGCATTGTTTCTGAAAAAAGTGCTTCAGAAATATTCAAAAATAGTGTCTCCTTGTTTTGTTTTTTTTTTACAGTAATATTGGATAACTGTAGTTGATTTGATGATAAATACTAATACTAATATGAGAAATCACCTACAGTTTCCTCTTCTCTGTTCTTTAGTAGCAATTATTTGATTTGGGATTAAAACAAGTTATCAAAAAAGCTCTTCTGTCTTGAATAGGGCTGTATTTCAGGGAGACAAGAGCATGAATGGACATAGTCTGATTGGTTTTGCTTTTGGCTCATAGACCAGTTCTCATGAGAGCTTTTTTCTTTATAAATTTCTTTATTCTGGCCATTCAAAACTTCTGATAGCCTTTTCCAATATCTAAGAGGGAAAGTGACATTCTCTTTTTTCATAAGCGGAGATCAACATTAAAAATGGCTGAATTATCTGTTCTTACAACCTCAGATCTTACTGTCTGTAGCCAAAGGAATATTTGCTTTCAGAGTCACATATTTTTGCTATCATTTATTGTCCCAGCACTGGAGCAGTTTTGCTTTTGTCTGAATGATCTGATTTGATCTAATCTGTTCTGTCTTCTTATATTGAGATTAACAAGCCATATACCTTCAGGCACAGGCCAGATCTACAGCAGCAGAGCCCAAATGAACTTGAACACAGGGTCCATCAAGTGCACAAAATACATCACACAGTTATTCCAAGGCTTGTGCTGTGTCTGTAATTGCCCCTTGTTCTGTCATTAGAGCTCCCCTACAAGTCATTATTTTGAATCAGCAGAGCTGCAGGGAACAGTCAGCCTGATGGTTAGTGTAGTGCTGAATAGATAATACAAATATCTCCCAGCACAGAAATACAAGAAGCAGGTATTCAGATTAAACCTTATAAAATGTCATGTTTTGAGTCCCTTTTTGACTCTGAATTAAAACTGTACCTACAAAGCTCCCAGTAAGCTGCATATTCACTTGGCCCCTTGAAATGGTGGTTTCTTTTTTTCCCTGTTTCCCAAAAAATATGTGAAACCAGGTGGCAATTGTGGTATGAAGTTGTGAAAACCTTATTGAAAGAAGACTTAAGGTATGAAACTACTGTATTGGAAATACTGCTCTGTCTTTTTGCTTAAATCTTTAAATTGCTCCTTTTGGGTGAGTGTGTTTGCATAAGTGGTTTTCGGACTGCCTGTACCAGAGTCATGTGAGGAGGTTCTGGACAGGAGATCACTGACATTATACTGGCACAAATTTTGATTTCTAAGTCCAAATGCAATGCAGTTATTGGCGAATAAGAGAGAGGACACATGGACCAAGTATTCCAAAGCTTTTGCATGATTTAAGAATTTAAGAGAATGACATACGAGGTGTACATTTTCTTAAATAAGCTAATTCCCTTGTGTTCTGGTTACAGTCAGCAGAGCTCCCTTCATGAGGGTGTTCAAAGAGCATCAATCAAACAATTACAGAATCTTTTAGCTTTGAGAAGACCTTTAAGATGATCAAGTCCAACTGTTAAACTAGCACTGTTGAGTCCACCACTAAACCATGTCCCCAAGTACCACATCTACATCACACCTCCAGGAATGGAGACTTCACGATTTCCCTGGGCAACCTGTTCCAAAGCCTGGCAACCCTTGTAGTGAACAAAATTTTCCTAACATCAAATCTAAATCTCTCCTGGTGCAGCTTGAGACTATTTCCTCATCATCTTCCTCTGTTGACTATGGAAGAGAATCAGGGAATATGAAGTTCCCAAAGTTAAAGCTAGGCTGTGAAACTTTCAGTTTCATTTTCCAAAGAGGTATGGAGACTCAAAACAGAGAGTCCTATTAATTTCAGGAATGGCGACATTGTAGAAATCAAGACAATTTACAGATAAGAACTGAAGTTTTCTAGATAGGTGAAGAACAGAGATACATGTATGGACATATTAATCATGTTTCCTAACACCAAAGACAGATTCACAGTCACAGTGAACATCAATTATCCTCCAGAAGAATTTGGATAGAAGTTATGGACTTTTCGGCAAAAAATCCACCTGAATAAAAATGTCAATCAGTGATTAGTTCTGCCTGTTGTAATTGTAAAAATTGATATTATCTGAAATAGACTAAAGCAGGACACGAGTTTTCAGACTGAATATAATAACTGGGATTTGCTGATGCTGCTGAACTTGATGGTCTCTTTGCAATGTTAGTCATAACAAAGGGGTAATAGCTGTGGCAAAGCCAAGTTTATTAAGAAAAGCCATCTTATTTCTCCACATAATAAATACCATTTTTCACTGTTCTACAATAAAAGATAAGCCAACCCAATCCCATCTGGAAAACTGAAACACAGAATGGCACTTGAACCATTCTTTATCCAGTGATTTCTTTGAGCACAGGATTTTGTCCATAAGACTTCACTAATCTTGTGTATTTGCAAGAAAAGATGCAGCTCATGTGCAGCCAGTTAAAAGCAGGATTAGATTTATGGAGAAGACAATCTATAAAGAATGAGGTCTTTTCTACATAGATCCTCTTTTCAGGAGGATCTACAGAAGGCTTGGAGAAAAATTAACACTCAGATTTTAAAAAGAGCCTGGAAATGAAGTAAGGTGTGGTTTGAATGCAAATTCGTGATGACTGTCTCAGGCTGATTGTTGGAACTGCATGCAAGCAAAAGCTCACTGAGAAGGAACTGGTTGTCTCCCAGGGACAGACACCTTTTAGGATAGAGCAGCTGTCAGTCATGACAAGGTCACCAGCAGTTTGAGCAAACTCAAAACTAAAAGAGTGGTGGCTCATGTCTGCCTAAAATATGAAATTAATTTAAACCCCTGATAATTAACAGATAGATACAAATAAGACAAATATTTGTAGCCTATTAAGTTCCTGTATCTAGTCTCAAAGTAAGCTAAGGCTCCTGAGAGCTTATTTCAGACTGGTAGCTGGATAGCTATAATTTTGTGCAAATTGTAGGATTCTGTAATTGTTTCAATTTATCCATAAAAAACTCATGAGGTGAAATGGAAATTATCTGTAATGTATTAACTACTTTTGCAGTCACAGTGCAAGACAAAATTGTGCATGACGGAAATGGGGGGAAAAAAGTAAAAAACCCAGGCATACAATGTTTTTACTGCTTGCTATGACAGATCCTTATTCATAAATATATCAACTTTCCTTGAAGAGTCTGGGAATGCAGTGTTATGATTATATTTTTCATTAACTTTTTTGAATTGTGATGAGAACTTAATTAGATGTCTCGTGGAAAACCATAAAAATATAGACCTATTTTAGGGCTGAGTCCATTTTTAATGACTTCAAATGTTGCAAATGCTCTGACTTCTTGTACCCACTGGGTTGCTGAGCCTATTCTTGTATATAAATTTATTTTTCAGAAATAGAACACATTAACATTATAAAGTTTAATATTAGGAGTTGAAAATATTTCTTAACTCTTTTTTCTGAACTCTGTTATTTTAGACATGCTGTGCATGAGGGGCAGTGAAGGTTTCCTCACTGTAACTTTTCTCTCTTACAGAGAAAATCAGTTGAAAACATCCTGTACAAAATAGAATGACAAAATTTGGGACCCATGTTCAGCTAATTTTTGCTCTCTGTTTTTCATACTATACATCACAGCAATAAGGCATATGAGCTCATTATACTATGTTGTAATCCTTATGGATTGCTTCATTTTCTTCTTACAAATTCTAGACTGGCCATCATGCACTTCATGTCATAGTATTGTTCAGAAATGCAGTGAATGCTGGTGTAGACCAGGTGTTCAGTCTATAGAGAGGGTTCACTTCTAAAGGGTCAAATTTTTGCCTCAGAGCACTGTAAACTACAAATTGGCTGCATATCAGTTGATGTCAAGACAGGAGATTTTCTGCATTCATGTGGTCTCATTTCAGAGTTTATTAGAAGATGGGAAAGCTTGTATTAACATTCAGTTGAACAGCTCAAGCTGTAGATATTGAAGGTGGAGCTGGCTTTCCAACTTCAAAATCACAGATCTATGTCTGAAATTCTGGCACTTGTGCCCTTGAAGTTTGTAAAATTGTCAGCTTCAGGAGAGACTATGAATGCAGTTTGTAAAGTCATGGCATTATAGAAGTATCAGCATGGTAGAGATGAGGCAGAACTGTCTTCCTCCACGAGTTTCACCTCTGCTATTAAAGAACACAGACAAGACAAGAAAAAGACAAAGAGAGGGAGTGGATAGCAGGAATTAAAAAAGAGAAAATGGGGATAAATATAAAGCACAGCATAGCCTGCAGGAAAACCAACACAGTGACATTTTGTGAATTGCTTATAATATTTTGAAATGCAATGAATTAATGGGTGATGGGCTCTGCCATGGGAAGAAAAGAAAAAGGAGGCTCTTACAGACTTGAGTTTTCCATGATCACTTGAATCTTAAAGACAGTATGTTTCTGGGAAGATCATAAAAGGCGTTTTTATGTGTGCATTTTGGGTACTTGTTTTGCCTGCCTGGCTCTGCAGACAAAAAGCTGCATATTTTGATATGTAAGTGAAGTCTTCTCTGTGTCACATTATTTTTTTTAAAGAGAGATTGAATAGTGCACATGTCAAGAACGGAGAATCCTCTGCATTTTCTTTCAAGCCTTTGTGTACATGATGAGCTAGAATAACCTCCCTGAACTGAATTATCCTTCCATACTATGGTTCAGTGAATATCATTATATTTCAGCACAGCTTGAGTGATTTTTAATGCCAAAAACATCAGCAAGAAATACAAATGTTACAAAAATATTGAAACAATACCATAAAAAACCCTGAGATCATAAATACTTTACTTTGCAAGGTCTAGAAGGTCAACATAGCTATAGTGTGGAAAATTAAAATGCTCTCTCTGTGAATGCCTTTGGAAAAAAAAAAAGGCAGATTTTTTCTCTAGAAATACAGAATTCCTATCTGAAGCTGGTTAAAAATAAAAGCTATTATCTTGCTAGTAGAACCTGATGAAATTAATTAATCCATGATTGTTTTGTGTGTGTTAGCTGCATGTTCTTGAATATGATATAATTAAATCAGCATTAGAGAAGATAGAAAATCGGTGACAGCTTTCGTGTAAGTGTTCCACTGCAGCAGGTAACACACATCAGCCTAAGATTTTGACAGAAGGAAATCAAATGTGTACAGGCAATAACTGATGTTTTTGACAAGCTTTGCATTTGGAAGCCTTTCCCTTTGCAGCCAGGTGTTCTGTCAGTGCACAGCCAGTCTGTCACCACACACAGGAACACAGGGAGGGAGAGGGCAAGAGCAAAGGAGTTCTGCTGCAGATCGCTGTGGTGGAACAGAACAATTAATATTTTACACAATCCTAACTGTTCTCAGTTAGTACTTTTCAACCGGAAACTTGTCTTTGTCTATTAACCTTACATCAGCAGTTGTTCTCTCCCTTGGGGGTCTTTTTCAGTTTCACTGTCCCAGTGCTTAGACATTTCCATCCTGTCTGCTGGGAATGAGTGGCTCAGGTCCCTTAAAGGATCACTGTCACAGGCAGTAGCAAACACCAGCTTTCAATGTAAATTTGGGGAGTGCAGCTTAACAGAGTTCAATGGCAAGATTCACTCTATTACTTAGTACATAGGTGAAGCACGCCATAAGAATGTCAGGTTGGAATCTGGTTTACGTGGAGAGTGGGGATGAAGAAGGGGTGCAAAGGATATGGATACAAAAGGTACAGGTTCAGAAGGATTTAGCAGCATTTACTCCTTGACCAATGTAACATTTAAGAAGTGATTCAATAGGAGGTACTACAATTATAACTGTGACTTAATTGTAGATTCATGATAACATTAATACTATAATCAATTCATGTGCACACACACAGTGAGATGTGTACTTCTACATCTGTGTGTGTAACAGTACCTCTCAGAAATTCCCCTTGAACTCAGTGAATTAATAATTTCAAACCTCTTAGTGTTTCTCAGAAGGCATGGATTGCACCTCAAAGAGTGTGTGAACGTGAGGTGGTATCAGCTTGGGCTACAATCCGTTTTTCCGAAAGGCCTCCAAGCAGTGGTACTGTTTCACTTGGGCTGCGATTCAGGTAAACTATTTAACAAAACTAACAATATTTTCAATATTTTCCAGCTCCTGGTAACATAGTGTGTTCTTTTTTCAGAGAGCATCATCAAAATGTCTCAAAAATTTCCCTTCTGGGTGTTTTTTTCCTAGACATCCAAAGGGAGAACCATGAGAAGGATTCAGGAACAAGCCCCTTAATCTTGCATATTGAGATTAATATATATGCTATATCTCAGAACAGCACTTAAGTAAACTGCTCTTCAGTAAATTGGAATCTTTATTTACAGAAATATAAAAGACAACAGATTGATTTTAACATTTTATTCTAAATGGATGTTTTTTCATCCAAGAATGCCTTTGACACTGTTTTTCATATGCAAGCTCTGATGTCTCTGCAGTAGCATTCCAGCAGTTTTACGCAGTAATACTCACAGTGATGTGGGTGACAAGGCAAAGTTTGATCTGCCCTAAGGCTGGAGGAGGTTAGAAGATGCAGCCACAGTCTTGTTCTCCATGCTGGCCTCTAGAAAAGCTGACACCAGGATGTTGGAATGAGAGCAATGGAATTAGCAGCACTAAGGAAAGTGCTGTGCTCATCGTGTAGTAGAGGCACAGACAGGGGATGTAGCAATAAGAGGCCTTAGTAACATGCTTGTACATAATTCTTAGCTTAGTTTAAACACCACTGATACTTTTTTCCGATTTTACATTATAGCAATAAACAGAAAAGCCAACAGTTTTGGGTAAAAATTGCCATTAGTCATAGTTTGTGAATTTGGCTGAAGCCTGAGCCTTCTATAAGGCTGTCCTACCTTGCACACAAGCAAATCTGATTTAAAAATAGTGTGCAGGAGTAGAACCATTTACCAATTTTTTTTTTTTACTTCCTTATTATTGCCTGGAAAATGCAAGGTAATTGCTTCATGAATAGAAACTACATTAAAGGGAATTTGAAATGAAAGAGGTCTTTATTGCCTCAGAATTATCCTTTTTTTTTTTTCCCCTTAACCTCCTCATAGTAGTACATTTTGCAAACACTGGAAACCTTCCTGGCCTTTTAAACCAAGAACTGTAGGCAAACAGCTGATGTTGTAAAATGAAGTGGAGTTGAACTTCTTCCATGGTTGCTTCTATTTTGGGTAATTATGCCATCAGTGGGAGTAACATTTACTGCCACTGAAAGAGGAAAAAGCCAAAGGTGCTGTCTGGGTCTATAAGCTCATGTAAGCTGCGTATGCTGCAGAGGGCAGCTATCCTGTCCTGTGGCAGGACAGGCAGGCACATTACACCAGTCAGCTGGCTCATAAATTATTGCAATTTATGAAGTTCTTCTGCCAGGAGAAGTTAAGTGCAGTTTTTCCTTCCTGTTCAGATAAAAATTATATCTCTGATTTGTAAAATAGAGCTGTTGGTCATTTCTAAGTATGCTGTGACAACTATTCAGGTTTCAATTATTGCCTTTTAACAGAACTCACTTTCTCTCCTCTTGGGCTCATGTCAGAGAATTTGTTGCTTACCAGCTGTATGGTGAAAATATTACACCTGCTGGTACATGTTTCTTTGTAAAATTAATTATCAGTTTTTTAGATCTTGGAAGGACACAAGTAATTACTTTGCACTTCAACCTTGTGGCACCTGGTAAGTTTCATTAGGGAAATTCCGCATTTTTTCAAAATCCCAGATGAAGTTGATACACAATTATTTGAAAATACCATGATGCTTATGCAAATAAGGGCTCTACACAGACAACCGTGATTTTATTTTTCTTGGCTTTAGATACAACAGACACTCTGAGGGATTGAAAGCCATTGACTTCTGGTCATTACTAATTTAATAAGCAGCCCTCATAGTTCCTGGAGATACAAAAGAATCTGGCTTTACATGTGTAATATGCAGTGCGCAGAAAATACTTAATGCTGTTCTCTTTGAAACCTAGAGGACAGTTATTAAAAGTTTTATGGTTCAAATTAAAATTTAAGATTGAAATACAAGATCAAAAGAATCAATTTTTCCCCTCAATGCTATTAGGTATAAGCCTTTTGGAATAGAGGGGTTCAATTGGCTTAAATGCCATGTTCTCCTCTTCCTCCAGAGACTTAGATTGGAACTAATCACAGCTCACTGTGGGAATGTAGCTTTTTGTGTGTGGGGGGTTTGGTTTGGATAGGTTTTTTTTTTGTTTTTGTTTGTTTTTTGTTGTCGTTGTTGTTTTTTTTTGTTTGCTTTTGTTTGTTTGTTTTTGGGGGGGCTTTTTTGTTTTGTTTTTTGTTTGTTTTGTTTTTGTGTTTTGTTTTTTTTAAGAAAAGAACAAGCTTTTATTGCTTTTTAATGTGTTATGCTATTGTAGAGTCATGAAATAGTAAGTGCTGCTTGGGAACTAGAGTGACAGTTCTTGAAGAAGCAGTTTGTTTCATGAGCAGAAGGGAAATCCACAGCTGTGGAGCTGTTAAAATGAGTTGGAGGATACCAGAGGATTTGCTTCTTTGTCAAAGCAAAGGGGAGCAAGGGGAGGCTCGTGCTGTAGCTTGGGCTGATTAATAACTATCAGAGTGCCCATTTTTCTAAGGTTTCATGCCATTAATATATCTCCCAGTGTCAAATCTGCTTGCCATTTCTCTTGTAAGACACTTTAATAATAAACTGCAAAATCAATGGCACACAGAAGGAACCTTATAAGGAGAAAATGCCCTGCTATATCTTAACTTGAAACACAAAGTCACAAATCTCCTTTCTGGCTTATGTTTGCTGAAAGTTTACCATGGTGCTGTACTTTCTGTGTAGCTCAGTTCTAACAACCTGTTTTTGCTGTTCCTGACCAGCTGGTCATCACTGGGAGGCACAGCGAAGTCATAACCACTTCTGTGATGTAGATCACAAAAGAAGTAGCAGTGTTGCTTCACTTGATCATGGAACTGACACAGAATTTGTCCTGATAACTAGAAGTGCTGCTACTGACTTCAGCAGGATTCGGTTAAGTCCCCATAGGCACAGCTCTTGTGGGAAGCTGTTGGAGCGATATGGGAATGACACTGAACCCTGTGTTGGTTTCACTGACCTCAACAACTGTGCCCTGTGCTGGGGAACAGGCTCAAGCCAGAATGTGCTTAGAGGTTCTCTCAACCTCTAATACATAAATAGTATTTATATTTATATCTGCAAAATTTACGTTATTCCTGGAAGCTGACAAACACTAACTCTTTAGCAAAGCAAAACCTCACCCAGCTCTGCCATTCAGCAAATAGTTGTTCACTTATTTTTAATTAAAACGTGCATGTACCTCTTATTTGTTCCCATGATTTTAGGCTGAATCATGAGGTAGGATATTTTTGAAAACTGCAAAAATTATGGCGTTGATATCATGTAAAGGAAAACAGTTCTCACTAAACTGATCAACCAGGATTAAGCCTTTATCTTTCATTTATAAGTCTTCGAATCCTAGAGCAATAGAAAATTAAGCTCCTGTTATTTCTTTGAGGAGCTTAAGATGACTGGATGACCAGCATGAAATGCACAGTAGCATTAATTGAACAAATACAGAACTGGATTACTCCAAATCTGTAGAGAACTGCAGAATAAAGGGCATTATCAAGGATTCAGTGGCAAATTCCCCTTACTGACAAGCATTTGTTATAACAGTAAAAGAAAAGCAGTGTGAAAACCATAAGCTACAAAATTCATTAAGGAACATCTTTTTAAAATGAGGCCTAGGAGACTCTCTCTTATCACAGAAGCCAAAACATAGCCATCTGTGGCTACAAGTTTTTCAGACTTGTGCATTATTAAAGCTAAATGGATGAAGAAGCTGACTATGCCAAAATGGAGAGAGAAAAAGGAAAGGGAAAAAATAGGAAAGCAGGAAAGAGAAAACATTGTTACCTATATATACAAGGAAAACAAAGATTGACTAAAGGAAGAAGAACAATTTCTGGAGACAAAATCAATGTATTTACGTCTCATACCTCATATAGGTTCTCTTTTTTTTTGTATATAACAGTAGGGATTGCCATTTCTTTCCATAGGAGGACAAAGATCCAACACGTCTTTGACAACATGTAGAAAATAAGACCCCTGTTACCAGAACAGAAAGAACAAGTGCAGCAGCTGTGAAAGGATGGTTCCTCTCTAACCATTGATCATGGAGAGCATGTGCATCACGTGATTCAAGTGCCATATGTAAAATAAACCCCAGTGGGTCATTTGCCATCCTTTCCCATCCAAGGAAATAGGCAGGAGCAGAAAACTGTTTTTCTAGGTGAAACTGGTGAGCACAGATTTGATCATAGGCAAGGAGACGATAACAGAAACTGCAATCCACTTGGCCTGTAGTTCCTTAGAACTGATGGGAGCTTTTTTTTAGAATTCAGGCAAGCTCTGGTCTACCTTTTGAATTAACATATTTGCTATTTTGTAACCCAAATGTCAGCAATTTTTAGTCCTATTATTGCTACATGACCTACTTTACTAAGAGGCTGTTTTGTAATGATGACCCAACACTGAGTGCTACTTCTCTTGAGTTTCATGGAAGTGTAATCAGCTGCTTCAGTAGAGGAAAAATAGCATTTAAATTTCTTTTCAACGTATTTAATCATTATGTCTTTCTCCACTAAACTTTACTCTAGCATTTATCTTTGTCTTAGTAAAAAGATGTGTCAAAATTCAGCTGGGTAGGCTTTGCTTGTGCAGTTGCTTTGATGAGAGTTTGGTAATCCAACCTGAAGAGGCCAGAAACATTCAGAAAGGATGGGATAGGGACCATCAGTTCCCAGGCAGCCTCAGAAAATCTTTCTTGCAGTGAAGAAGGCTTTGCTTTATTATTGCGTAGGACTTCATCATATTGAGTGAGGGCTGAACCTTCCATTCAGTACAGCTTTGGATATAGGACAGTAATGCATCTATTTTATTTGCCAGGAAAAATTTCCATTAAAGTGATATTTGGTCAGTGAATGACTATTTTCCAGAGTACTTAAAGAACTGTTGTATTCAGTGCCAGACTGCATGAGTAGGTATTTGGATTTAAATTTGAGTACTGTTCCTCTAGTTTCTACAGCAGGAGACAGCAGCTGGGAGCACCTTAAGAGCTGCAGTACAGTGGTTTAAAGGGTGGACTAGAAAATGAAGTATGGTAGATGATTTCTGTGGCAGGATGAAGTGGAACCTGGAACATGGGGGTGGGTAGAAGGTAGCAGTTGTGTTTTTGCATTCGTATAATAGTACATGAAAGAAAGGAAAATAAAAATGATGGGGTAGTAACAGGGAGGATCTTACTCCTCACTCAGGGACTCCTGCTGCTCGAGTGGAGTTCTTACAGGTGGAACATGCACATGAGACATTTGTGGCTTATTTGGGAGTAGCGATTGCAAGTACCATATAAAATCGATATGCAGATGGATACACATAACAACAACCAAAATGTAAGTCGAACAGTTTCATAACCAAATTGTCATTAACATAGACTTCACATTGCTCTTGAAATCACTTACTTTATTTTAGTGGAAAATTAACCTTCTTGATGTGGCATGCAGTAGCTCATTCTTTTGACTTACACCTAACTATTCCCACAACAATAAAACATTAATACTCTGAAACTTTCCTTTGGAAAATATTCAGTATAATAAACTATGCATGAAGGTATCTGCTTACCTTTTTATTCTCTAGTTCTTAGAGTTTTCATTTCATGTATGCCTGTTTTTCATTTTGTTTTTGAAGTTAACTTTCCAGCAATTCATTTCTTTTATATTCTTTCTAAGATAATAAAATATTAAATTGCTGACAAAGAATTGTCCATTAAAGTAGCTGCTAATTAATATCTTTGAATCCCAGCTCCCTAGAAAAGTTTTTACTTTTCCTTAGAAGGAAAAACCCTAAAATGTGTTTTGTTTTCGAGGGGTTTTGTGTTGGTTTGTTTGTTTGTGGTTGGTTTTTTTGTTTTGTTTGGTTTATTTTTAATTTGTATAATATGCCTTTACTTTTACTGAATACACTATTGAAAGGTACTAATGTAATTAAAAAACACCTTTTAAAATTATTTTGGTAATTAACTTTGGAAACTTTGGTACAACTTTGGTAACAGTTAAATGACAACAATTTGATATCTTGATATTGATAAGGTTTTCAACTAGAATTGAAAATTCTCATTTTCTTTTTACACATCAAGAAGACTTTTCCTTTCACAGTGCAAAATATATCCTTGCAGAGGCTTTACCGATAGCAAAATGAACATAAAGTCAATGATATTTAAGTGGGTTGCCCTCAGCTGAAGTGCACAAAAAGACAGAGGAGGGAAAATGTTAATGAAAGGAATAAATTAACAGATGGTTGTGGCAATGGGAGCGTTGTGACATGCTAACACTGGCAGGAGCAGCCCATGTTAGCACAACTCCACATGGCACGTCCACAATTACCTGCATCACCTTTGGAGAGCTCGTTAGAGGTGTTAGACTCAAAAGAGCCTGGTGTGCCTGGGCTGAGCTGCTGCCCTGGGGGGAACTCACTGAGGATGCCATGGTGGTGTGGCTGTTTTGTTCCTGCTGTTCCTAACTGGCTCCTTGGATCTGACTGAGGTGTCCTTGCAAATCATGAGCTTTATGAACACGGGTCTTGGTGAAAAAAAATGGACAAATTGAACAAGTGTCAAAATAAATGTTTAAATACCCATGAAATTTACCATTAGTCAACAAAACTTCTCTCTCTTATTCTGTGAATTCAGTGCTGTTGCAAAATGATTCCAGAGATTAAAAAAAATTATCTGAGAACTGAATTTATTCTTCAAATCTCTATTGCAGTTTTGTGGATAATAAGCTTTATCAACTAGTTTTGCTATTGATTTACATAGAAAGTATAGGCTTCTGAAATAAAGAAAGTTTGAGCTGGTCCTTAACGTTGCTGAACTACATAGGAAACTGAAGCTTCAGAATCAACAGTGTGTGAATCTACATTTTAATTGGTATTGCTGCTTGCTGTTCGAAGAAATCTGGCTCAGGGGGCAGAGGCAGCAGAGTGAAGGGCACAGGGGAAGTGCTGCCGTGCAGAACGTGCAGTGCTGACCACGGAGCACAGGCACTGTCTGAGTCTGTGAGGGAATCTCCATGGAGAGCTAGAAAGAAAATTGGGTTTTACATTTTCAGCCAAGGAAGCTACTTGGAATACCTTTGATTAAACAGAATATTTCATTTTACTGTTTTAATAATAAATCATACACACTGAATAAATGTAATATTTGTAATACCATTAAAATGTAATTTCTTTTGTACTGTGAGTGAATTACATGATAGGTGTGACATACTTTTTCTTTGTTCTTCTTAGAGTTTTAGCATGTAATTATTTTCCAGTTATCTGACTGTTTCTTAAGCATTTTAATCCTTTTTTGGAAATGACACTGAGTCATTTCATTTCAATGGAACAAGGGCTTTAAATGCCACAAAAGGTGTGGACTTAGTCCTAAAATTCTTGCCAGTCACATTTTTTCAGCAGTAAATATCTCTAAAATGTATGGCCCCTAAGCACACAGATTATTTTCGGCTGTAAATTAAGGATGATGCTGTACAATCTGATATTAATTTTCTTTTTATTGAGACAGTGATGCCAGTTCATGTCTGCCGAGATCACAGCTTCATGGTCCTGCTCTGGGTCTGGGTTATGTTCTGAGTTTTAGGAATGGTGAAGATGATGTGTATTTCAAAAAGAATTAAACCTTTCTTCTCGGGAAGGTGGTCACAAGTTTTGTTGTGTAGATTTAATGATGATTCATTCCTGTTCTGTATCTTGTAATCATTTCAGTCAATACAGAGCAAAACAAAGAATATTCAAACAGGTGGTTTTATTTCAATCATTACTGCGGGAATGCAATTTGAAAGTGTTTGTTTGGAGTATTTATTTTGTTCGTTTTTTGACAATTCTTCCTCTAAACTTCTGAAATTGAACAGATATTTACCAGTAAGTCATCTTTTCTGTCTGGCACAAATCCAGTCTGTGACCATGGTGGTATTAAAAGGTTTTTCTTTCCAGCTCTCTGTTGATCTGTTGTGTGGAAGCAAGAAAAGTCTAAAAGTTAAAAATTGCAGGTGTAAAATAGAAATTGCACTGGGTAATAGACTCTTCAGAGACTGGAAAATTTATAGTGATCTGCTTTGTGTTTATCCTCTCTCTGAACAGACTCATGTCCATAGCTGTGTTATGTGACAGTGAGTAGCATCTTTGTTTTCCAGGGTCAATCTTACCACAGAGCAGTCTGAATCTTTTGCCTCTAATGAATGTGGTCTGATGGCATTTTCAGCATCTGCCAGCCCTGTGTAGTTTGGTCACTAATGCTGCATCAGTCACACCTGGGTGCATCAGTTGCTGATGGTGTGGAGTGTAGATGGTGTGGACAAGTGACATCAAGATGTGGAAGTGACAGGTGAGATCTACAGGTTTTCATGTCCCATCTTAACTCTGCAACCACCTGCCAGAAGCCAAGGAACTTGAAGATCATATCAGTGCAGTGCTACCTGATATGAGGCTTGGCATTAGACGTTTAGTGGGTTATAAATTACAATATATGGCATTTTCCTCTTGTAGGCAGTGCGATAGGTTGAGCTAATGTTATTTTCTCAAAGATCAGAATTTTGTAGTAGTGAGGTTGCTGAGAGAGTTGATTAATTAATACATTACTTTGTAAGCTTTATTTATTGAATCCTGTAATGGGATGACAGAAGAAGGAGCTGCCTCCCACATAAGAGCCATCTTTTACATACCTCTCTATTTTAATTTGATTCCTAATATCCTTTGCATTTGTAAAGCTTGTCATCCTTTTTATGTCTCAGTGCTTGTAGTCTGAGAAGATATAGAAAAATAATAACTATGCATTTTTTTTATTTGTTTATCAATGTGACCATTAAATTAACACTTTTTTTTAATTAAAGTAAAATAGACTTTTGCAAATTCTTTATATAAGTGAAACAGAATACTATGAAGCTTTTGTTNTGCAGGAACCTCCTCCTCCATTGCTTCTCTTCTTTGGCAGACTGGCATCATTTGCTGGCTTTCATATCTGATGTTTCACTTATTTTCCCTAGTTATTTGCTGTACTCCTTCTCCCCTGCCTAATCTACTAACTACATGACTACAGGGTTACATGGCGCGCGCATGCGTACTACAGAGATTGCTTCTTAAATGTACTGTCGCAGAGGCGTTTTTGTCCTTCCTAATTGGCCCAACTGTGGAAAACAGCACATCAATCTCCCAGGAGCCATCAGAGATAGGCCCTGACCAGACAGCTGTGGGAGCTTCTGGAAGCTCCTTACAGGAGCCATCTTTTGGCCCCTACCACACCCAAAAAGCTAGACCCCCCAAACTTCTCAAACCACGACAGTGAGACTCAGTGCTTGTAGTCTGAGAAGATATAGAAAGAAGATATAGAAAAATAATAACTATGCATTTTTTTTATTTGTTTATCAATGTGACCATTAAATTAACACTTCTTTTTAATTAAAGTAAAATAGACTTTTGCAAATTCTTTATATAAGTGAAACAGAATACTATGAAGCTTTTGTTTTTAATGTTATAAAAATGATCAATTTATACAGTATTAAATTCATATTCACTTTAAAAATGACAAGTTATATAGCAAGGCCAACCCAGACAAAAGGACTATATTGAAATAGTGATTGTATTTGCAAAAATATCAAAGCAGCTTTGGAAAGAATGAAGCTTCTTCATCCTTAGATAAACTTCAACATAAAATTGTCATGGTTTTCAACTTTTTAAGTACCTATTCTTTTGTTTTTACCTGTCATTGCAAAATCTCTGTTTCTGTTATATTGTCATGGTCATTTATGTTTTCATTCTAATAGTAGTGAAAGACCTTTCCAGTAACAAGTCAATTTTTTCTAATAAGTCTTAAAAAACAGTTAAATATTATTTTATAATATTTTCAATTGGCATTAAAGTGAAATTATTAAATAACATAAGGAAGAAATAACTACTTATTTATTGTTTCTTTTGAAATATTTCAGAGAACATTTTTCCATTTTTCAAGGACAGTCATTACTAGAATAAATAAGGATCCTTTATTTTGTCAAATGAAAAATGGAAGCATTTTATGGGATTGACACTGTCACTATGACAATACTGCTTAAATAATTAGTTGTCCTTACTCAGATATGGGATCATTGACTTGGTGGATATCAAGCTGACAAGTCACTCTGTTAAATTTCAATTTATTATTTCCTATTAAAAATTACTTTTATCATTCTCTCACAATAGTTTGATATACGTATTTAGTTTCTGATATCTGTTACACAAACGGATTTTTTTTGTTATTTCTTGTTTCTTTTACTGTAATTCAGACATTAAAATTCATCTCAGTACTTACCATGTATTTATAAATAACACTGTTCTGAGTTTTCATTTCATTTTTCAGACATCTCACTGCTCTATACAGGCAGACTCTGTTGAAAAGCTGTTCCTGTTTTTGTTTCACAGAAGATACCAAGTACAGATTGTTTAAGCCCTGGGCAGCCACTGCACGCAGTGGGTTTTTGGAGGCTGTGTGATCTGATGTGTGTTCAGGCTCAGCAGAGGCTCCTCAGCATAGCCTGGTGTTGTACTCAGCAAACCAAAGTATGATGGCCTGGGGCAGGAAGGTTGTACAAATCAATTTTAATGCATCCAGAGACCTTAAAGCACCTTTAGATTTATATGAGGCTGGCACTTGCGTATCGAAGGATCAACTTTGCTGGTCTTAGTTTATGACTGCAGTCATATTCTTACTTTACTCTTTTGTGTAGATTAGGTGAGGCACATAGGCTTCACTTCTACAGAAGCAAATTTTCACTTAGATTTTTGACTTGAGGTTTTGAGTTCCCGATGCAATATTGCTCCAAAAGACAGTTACTGAGCTTCAAAGTAAGTGAGAACCCTATCATTTCTCATCCTGACTCCCTTCACAGCACTTACATCCATATATCCTGTAGGAATCACTTCCTTAGAATAAAAATGTTTAAAAAAGTACATTTATTCCATGTTTGAAGGGCACGGGATAAGTTATCCCTTTGCAAAAGAGGATGACTGCTGTCTCATTAAGAATCTCTAAATCTCATTTTAGCTGCTCCTTACAGCAACCAGAGGTTGTTGGTTGGCCCTGACAGCAGATTCTAGGAAAGAGCCTCTATAGGAAAGAAACAGAAGGGTTCACAGACTGTCACTGTGCTGATAATGAGATCAAACCAGTACTGCTGACTGTAAGGCCTGAAACAGGATGAGACTAAAGAGGGTGCAGAAGCAAATGACTTCCCATTCAATGTTATTTTTAACAAAATTTGAGTTAATATCTAAAAATAAAAAATAGAAAAGTAATTTTTCCTTGCTGTTCTGCCCATTGTGTCTTCACAAATGTGGGTGATGAGCTGTGAGCTACAGGTGCAGGAGAACAAATTTCCCAAAAGGCTGATATTCTTTTATACATTCAGTTTACTCCTGCTGCATTTGTCTCTGTGATCCTCTGCTAGTAGTTCAGTCCTAGGAACAAATCTGTCTGCTTGGACTAACAATTTTTGTGGATGCTCATGGTATTCAGCTGCCAATCAGATGCATGCAGATGCAAATTGGATGGTTAGATACACAAGTATTTTGATTTGTCTGTAAACCTGCCTTAAGCCTGTGAAGTCTCAGTAAGGATTTCTGTAGGTGGAATTTTCGTTTTCTTAAAAGGACCGTGAACCTTCAAAACACCTCCATGTAATGGTTGCTTTGGTCAGTTTGTTTATGCTTGCTTTCTAGACGATGAAAATCTTGCAAGCCTGAAGCTCAGCCTGAAAACATATGGCTGAGGCTAAAAATACTTGCAAAATAATGTAACAGATAAAGCTCTGAAGAAACAGATTTTATTTGACAGTCTTGAAATTTCTTTCAATGACCTTACAAAAGCGTTAAATGGAAATAGCCTGGGGAAGAGGCACTAAATCAATAGGCACTAGTAAATTTGTGAAATCAATTTTTTGCTTTTCACATACACAAGAATTGATGCAGTCAATGCCGTGTAACTCCCATTAATTGCCCAGGGCGACAGAAGATTTATCAATTGCTTATTGACTTCTTTTCCCCCCATAGGGGGAAAATGGAAATAGCTGCAAAGTTAACTGAGTAATAGAGAAGACATCCTTCCCCAGCTGATGTGTAAATATAGGCACAGAAGATTCTCTGCCACAATATGATATAAACCTTTCTGCAATCAAAAGCAGAAACAACGTTATTGCAGTGGCACAACTGCAAAGGTGTAAGTAGATAAGAGCTGTCCTACATGTGACATCCTGTTAGCATGGGGAATGTTACAGAAGTACATCACAGAGTGTGGTCAGGCCCTGGCATGGGGTGCCCAGAGCAGCTGGGGCTGCCCCATCTCTGGCAGTGTCCAAGGCCAGGGTGGATGGGACTTGAAGCAACCTGAGACAGTGGAAGGTATCCCTGCCCGTGGCAGGAGGTGGAATGGGATGAGTTTTAATGTCTCTTCCAACCCAACCCATCTTTTGATTTAATCATGTGTTTCTCTGTAGCAGTCACTCAGTTTTACACTCAGTTGCTCCACAGGGATTCCTGTTAAATGTAGTAGGATGAAGTTACTTTTCCCTGCAAATAAAGGCATCTCTTCATCACTTTGAACATTTTTATAGTGGACACGGGTTTCAGTTTCTCTGTTATAAATAGCATATTTCACATTTAACAGCTATAAAATCAGCTAATGCTTCTTATGAAGCCTATCCTCTCTTCTTACGAACCCTATCCTCTCTTCTTACTTCCCCTGGGTATGAGGTGTGGGAGAGCTCATTAAATTTCTGAGTCAGAAAAAACAGTAAATAAAAATAAATATATAAATTAAAAATACACCATCTGTGGTATAAACAGGGCACTCTGAAATGTTAGTTAAAATTTGCATGAATGTGACACATGATAAAAAGAGCAGTAGCACAAAGGAAAAGAAGAAAAAGACTTTTAAGGATAATAAACTTTGCACTGTCAAGTGACACCTGACACTTCAAAGTGAAAGAATGGAGAGTATTATGTTTTTTCTCTCTTTAACAGAAAACAAATTAATAGTCTTTTCTTTCAATAATAAATTACTTGAAAATCTAGCATACCTATGTAACCTACAGTGGAGTTGAGAGTGGGAGGAAGGTTTGGCATAAGCTAGGTTTTATATTTTTTCCTTTTCCCTAAATACTGTTAAAAAAAGCTTCTCAGTCCTTCAGTGTCAAACTAATCTTCTTCCTTTTATCTTTAACTCCCTTCTAACTCCTCTTTGAGGAAGTAAATCCATTTAATACCCTTAGCATGAATGCTCACAAGCATCCTGGAAAATAAGTTCAGCATGGTCTTGCTTTCCATCTTTCTTTCCTGTTTTCTAGCACAGAAGATAAATTTCAACAAATTGAAAATAATCCTCTGTAACAAGGTTTTAATGGTAATAAATTGCAACTTCTGCATAAGAGTAATATCACAAATGCACAATATGATTGGATAATATATTCAGGGAAGTTAAACAGATATTTGTAGGTAATGTTTACAAAAAGAGATTGAAGTGGTTTTTAGCAGTTGAAGACGTTAGCGATCACAGCACAAAGTCAAATTTAAGTTTTACAAAACAAACAGCTGGTAAAGATACAGCTTCTATTTAAAAGTGAGAAGACACTGATTCAGGATTAAAAATGAGTAAGTAATGTGATGCAATATCAGCAGACTTATGCTTATAAACCCCATAAGCAGAAACTCTTTAAAACCCTGGGTGCTGAAAAGGACAGCGGAAATGATGGGGGTGGAGAAGAAGCAGAGTTGGCAAGCTGCATCTTGATGAGTTGTTAGGCTTAAGAGTGAGGAAGCAAGAGAGTTGCAGCTGAAAGCTCTACCAACCTGCTGAATTCTTTATCTATTCAAGAGAAGAGAAGATTTAAAAAAATTAAACTGTCAGTTATCTTTGGAGATCCACAGCTGTGTAAATAGAAAGCCCTTACCCACTGGGGAATGCAGTCTGGATGTATTCCTCCAAGGCTAATCAGCAGTTTGTTAATGGATTTGTGGGTTGTTACTTGATTTTGTGACTGCCCACGTTGGGTTCAGTATTGATTTGGCTCCCTGGGAGTGTCACACCCCTGTCTCTGTTGGTTTGTGCCCGTGGGTACCTGGGGTGAGTCCCCCCTGCACCCAGCACTGCTGCCAGGGGGAAGGTGTTCGAGTCCCTGTGCACGGCCAAGTGTTCCTGTGCTGCCCCTTTCCCTCCCTTCCTTGTGGGGCTGCTCTCTGACCCCTGAGCTGGGTAAAGGAGAGAGGAAAATGGGGAAGCTCAAGCAGCTCAGCCCCTGCCTTGTGGCCTGTCATCATGCCTGAAGAGACGAAGGGAGGGGGAAAGGAACAAGTATCACCACTCTGGGCTGGTTGTGTGTGCTGTGAATGTACATGTGTAGCAGTGTTAGGAAAGACACACTTTCATGTGTTTGGGGGAAGAGATATCTTCCAGCACAGATCTGGTGTGGGTCACTGGGGGTCTGATGGGAGCAGTCAGTGCTGTTACTTTGAGACAAGACCATACTTTTGGAGTGTACCTGTATATTGCTGCATATAATGAATCCTTGAGATATGCATTAATGGCTTGACATGAGCAAAGGAAAATCAGGTGAAGAGCACATGAGGCACAGTGTCCCCATGGCAGCTGACCCTGGCTAACGAGCACAGGAGCTGTACTTGGACTTTCTGCCACAGTAACTTTTGTGGACTATTTTGGGTCTGGGGAGTCCCTACTATAGGATGCTAAAAGGCAGTTTTTGTTTTGAGGCATAAATATGTGCTTGGCAAATGTGCCGTGCAAAGTTGTGACAGTGTACTGGCAGTACATGAAAAATAAGGGACTTAATGTTGTCCTAGAACTGAGGCATTACATTTTAATAGTGAGACTGACTTGCCCAGTTGAAAATTTACTGAGAATTGAGACAGAATATCAATTCCTTAATGTCCCAAAAACAAAATGGGCGTATTTCAAACGATATAAGATAGCTGGAATAGATATTAGGGGCTCGCTTCAGGAATAAATTGGTAAAAAGCTGTGGTTGTCAATATGCAGGAGGTCAGACTGATGATGATAATGGTCCGTTTCAGTTCCTATAAATTGGAGAATCTAATAATTTCAGTAGGAATGTGGACTCTGACTGTAATTTGCACTGTGACCTCTTCACACCCATTTGGAAGTGCTAAGCAGCTTTAAAGTAGGTACAAGATCTACTGATTTTGTCTGCTTTCTTCACTAGTGGGACAGTAAAAAGGGGTTGTGTGGAATTAGGATTGGAAGCTTTATTCCAGAATCTGCCTGCAAGTTTTTGGGGATGGGAGGAGAGAGTCCATCTCTAGCCTAGATGCTTTTTTGTCAGACTTTGTATTCTCAGGTCTCACTTTGAAAGTAATATATTCTGTGCTGAATATAAAAGAAAAGTCACTTATTTCTTTTTTCCATTGTTTTTATTCAGAGACAATGTTTTTGACCTAAGATGAAGCAGATTCTCATCTTTTGTGGCCTTTTTTCACCTTGAATCTTTTCCTGTATTCTTTAAAATATTCATACTTGCATTGAGAAACCAAAATTTTCAAGGTGATCCTAGGTGAATAGGATTAAACAACTCAGGTCAAACTACTTACTTAATCACTGTATATTCTTCATGCAATTGTCAAGAAATTATATTTCATACAGCATTCTTTATAGTCTCAAGTTTTAGTATTCTGAGAGGAGAAAAATGAAAGGCAAATATCATGACCTTTTGCATCTCAATGACCTGAAACTGGAGATGGGTTGCAATTTAAATACAGAATTCAATCCTAACTTGAAAGTATCAATAGGCACTTGTAAAATATGTCTGGGACATTCAGAATGGAAAAGATTTAATGTAATATCCTTCCATGGAGAAGAGCTCTGAAAATTGCCATTTTCCCTTCACACATTAAGGCACTTACTGATTAAAATTCATGAATTTGATGAAGAAAAAGTCATAATTTCTCCCAGAAGCAAAGTTGTTTTTCCTTTTAATTGTTTTATTTGTTTTTAGTGCAGGAGTGATGACTTATATATGTTGGTTTAAAGCTAGAAAAATGCCTTTTTTTCAGTTTTTATATGCAAAAATGTTTCATTTTTTAAAATTATCATTAATAACATGACTGCAGTTTCTACTCACTGTTCTTTAATAGAATGAATTCTGACAGCCAAACATCAGAACTTAATCTAATCACACGAGTGTCACCAGGCAAAAAACTCAGACCTTAGCAGAGGTGTGCAACTTCTCTGTCAGAGCATATGCTCACCTACCTCCATGGGAATCAACAAAGGAGGATTATACCTACAGCACAGAGAGTAAAACCTAGGGACTGATAGACTGGAAAGAATGATCTGCTTCCCCCCGAAATTAAAGTAATGAAGGCTTTCCTTGAACCTGTTACATGGGCTGAGCTGCCAGTGAGTGCAGGGGAACAACAGGGGGCTGGTGCAGGAACCCCAGTGGGTGCCTGTGCTGGGGTGCTTCAGCCTCTGAAATGGTGTGTCAAGGATCCTTGCAGCTCCAGCAGTGCAATATGACAATTCCTCCCCACAGTAGTTTTCCAAATGAGGGATAACTTGTTAAGGTCTGGCCATTTACTTGAGCTGCCCCATGCTTAGAAGTACCTGCCCTGAGTACCCTGTCAGAATTTTTAGAAATTGCTGAGTTTTGAATTTTAAAAATCATGATTCATTGGAAGTTCTTAGCATAGGTGTTGAAATTCATTATTCATGCCCAAGTGCTAACTGAAGGCAATACTGTTTATGGGATAGAAAGGAGATGGTCCAGCTGCCCAGCAGAAGTGTAGTTGTGATGGCACAGGCCTGCATTAAGTGATCTGAAGTGATGCAGATGATCCAGACAGATTCAAAAGCGTGTTTCAGCTTTTCACTCAAAGATGCAGCAGCATGTGAGTGGCAGTCATTGAAATGTAGCTCTGCAGTTATTTGTCCTTCCCATCTGGAGCCAGAGAGGCTCCACGTCACTGGGCTGGACCAGCTGTGCTTGCACAGCTCTGCCCAAGGCAAGTCAGGAAACCTTTTGTGATTTTTCTGACTAGAGTGGAGCAAAGGCAAACATCTGGCCTTGGCAGGAACACGAGGAACAAAGGGAAACCTGCTGGCAGGGTTTCTGAGAAATGTGTGCCTTAAGGAAGAGATCACTGAATTGAAGGTGTTATAAAGAGTTGTTGCTGTTTGTTTCTCTGACATTCCATTGTCTTCATAAGACTGGCAAGGGCACTGTACCAACGAAGTCATAAGCAAAACATATTTATGCATAAGCATTCAATGAGCTTTTATTTCAACTGTGAGATATCTGTGTATCCAGTGTTAGGGAGGTAAAAGTCTCCAAGTGAACACAGGTATGTTTTTGGTAAAATTTTTAGACCTCATCCATGTCTAACCTGTATATTAGTATTTTTTGAAGACACAGAAATTATCAGAGTTTAAACAGGATCTTGAATAAGGTTCTGTAATTTTTCTTGTGTGTTTGCAAGTAGTGCTGACCAGCACGCAAATCCCTGGAATAATCCTGAAGATACAATTTCAGGATGTGACCAAAGAGGAAGAGGCTGGTTGGTCGCCTTCAACATCTAGCTTTTGCTGACAAAATTTTTGTTCTCTAAGGCAGTTTGTCTTTAATGTCCTCTAACAATTATTTCCTCAGTTTTCATTTCCTTGCAATATTTAATATTATTTATGAAGCCCCAGCTGCCAGGCTGATACTATTTTGCAAGAGCCAGCTTTCATTTTTTAAAGTGCTTTATTTGTTTTTGCTTCTCATTGTTCCAGAGAAGTTGAAAAGATGAACCATAACACCAAAACAGAAAATAAAAAAAAGGAAGGAAAATAACAGAATGAATACCAAAGGAATTATTTTGGTAACAAGATTTTAGGACTATAACAACTTGCTTATATTTTGGAGGGAGGGAGAGATTTTTTTATCCCTTGTAGTTACTTTGTTTCTTTGAAAGGAGGAGCTATAATCTGTTGTATATGGATTGAACTGTAGTTGACTTAGTAAGACCAAGATAAAACAGAGTGTAAAGCAATCATGAATTGTAGAAGAAATAATTTGCCTGTGTTTCAGTTTACCTTTCTAATAGCACCCAGGCTCTGGAAAGGGTAAGGCCAAGGAAAATTATGTCAAAGAGTAAAACACTTAAAAGTTCTGTGTTTTTTAGAGGTTGGTATTTTCTCCCCTGTTTTTTCATTATATCTTTCCACAGCATACTATTTTTCTTTCAGTAAATAGAATTGCTGATAGGAAGAAAAATGCTAATAGTCTTTAACTCTTTGGCCAAAACTGCTATTGAATGTTATTCAAATACAATGCTTTGTCTTTCCCTATTTTTTAATCAAACTTATTTCACAAAATTAGACTAATTCCTAGGAAAATGTTTTGAGGTTTTGTAATTAAAAACAATTGTTCTAGAATTATTAGTTCTTTAAAGAGAGGTTTATATCTTATGAAAAGAAAGGCCAGCATAAATAATACAGTGAAAAGGAAAGATTGAGGTAATTGTTACTATGCTTCCTTCCTTAAAATTGAATTATTCATTATTTCTTTTTAAAATACACAGGAAATAAACAGGTTTTTTCCTAACTTAAGACTGCCACTGAAGTTGCACATTAAAGAAAAATAAATCCATGCTTAGACAACATCCACGAATTCTGACTAATTATCATACTTTGAGAGTTACCTTTTTGTGCCTTCTCTGGGTTTATATTTGAAAGCAAAATCAGATGCCATTTCCCAGCTGAAGTGAAATCTTATTGCAATTCCTTGCAAGTTTTTAGATTATTTCTTTTTATCATGTTATTTTTTGGATAGGGAGATACTACAGTTTGGTCATATTTCAGGTTCACTCACATTTGTATCAACTGACATTAACATCAATTGTTAGGGTAGGAAATTACAAAATAAGTGAATTTAGAATTTTATCCTCTCAAGGCACAGATGTGGGAGGTTGGTGAAGGAGTAGCAATGTTACAAAGGCTGCTTTGGGAGGGAGGTGGGTAAATGACCTTTGCCTATGAATAGAACCCCCATTTTTGAAGCTTACTAGTAGTAATAGGTGAAGGATGTAACTCAGGACAGAGTAAAATCTTTTCTTGATAGAATATTTGTTTATGAAAGAATCAGAACCTCTCTGAGAGCATTAACTTGTGTCAACAAGCTAAATGGGACACTTGACTTGAGGTCAACCACAGGTCTGCTAACTCAGAAGCTGTAGAGGACTTAATTTTTTATTACCTTCCTTTTGTCTGTGATCTCTACAAATTCTGGCATTTGGCAAAATCCTTCTACAGGTTCCACTTCGCTCTTCTCTCTATCTTGCTATTCCCTGTAGGATGTCATTTTCCAGCAGGCTCTGGGGTGTGAAGAGGGAGGAAATATTTAGGGTACACAAGGCTGACCTCTATGGAGAGCTTCCACATAGTGGCATTTTCCATTACTGCAATTTCCTGAGAAACCAAGGGAAGGATGGATTGTAGTGATATGTGTTTCTGCTAAAGTGTTTGTATGCGAATTACCTGGTAATTTTCAAGGTAGATGACTTGGGTTCTTCCAAGGCTTGCCAGGAGGGCACTGGAATGTCCCACCTTGATGGCATAATTTTCCTTGGCCTGGGTGCTGTTAGACTCCAAAGCTTATATAGCAGAGACACCTGGAGCTCTTTCAAGACTGAATCATACCAGTGCTTGTAGAAAAGTGGTGACATTTCACATTAGAGGCAGATAGAAGAAATATATATTTGGTGTGTGGGTTTCAAGCAAATGATGGATGCTGTAATCTGTTCACTGGATTGGAATGTTAAAGCTCCAGGGAACACGGAATTATCAGGCCAGTGAGGCAATAAAAAGGCCATAAATAATTGATTTATCATATGTTTCTGCAACTTTGCACAAAGTTTTCACCTCCACATACAAAGGTATGTATTGATTATCATATATGTTATTTCACGTAGGTAGAGTTAATGCATACAAATATATACCCAAAAGCTCATATCTGAAACACCATAATTGTATTATAGAAAGCAAGCAAACTATTACAAGTTTAGTGACAAATATAGAATTTCACATGGAAATTTCTTATGAGGAAGGGGACAAAGGTGAAACAGAAGGGCGGGAGAAGTGCTGCCAGGTCATAGGTCTTGAGCTGGGAAATGCAAAACTTTCCCTGCTCTTCAGTGGGCTGTGACTGTTTCCTTTCCATCTGAAGAAAAATTATTTTTGTGTCATTGATATTCAACCTTCACAGTGGGTAGTGAAAGAAACTTCATTTGCATCTTTAGATAATCATCCTGCTATTTTTTTCACCAAAGGAACAGCTGCTGCCTTGTCCATTGTGCAGACGAAAACATATTTCATCTCTATTAATGTTCAGAGAAGGTCTTGTCTTAATTTATGACCTATAGTGCTAATAGCCATCATCATTTTAATGAACTAATTAGATTAATTACTGTTATTGCACATTATTATTATTATTCTTACTGTAATCACCATGGGAAAAAATTTAAGTATTAGGAATCAAGAATTGCATTATTATAACTCTAATTTGTAGTGTGCCAATATTTCCCCAGTAGGCCTCAATTGTGTGGTATAATAATGGAATGATTTTAATTCATAATTTAGCTGCAACAGATTTTCTGGTTTTTCAACACTTTTGAAATTTTATTTAAAATTATTCTCATTTTTGAATGATATTGTGGCATGGTGAATGTTGAGGTAAAAATAATTTTATCCCTTGCTTTGAATTATAAAGATGAAATTTGGGTGCTTGTTTTCTGAAGATGTTTAAGCCCAGAATTTCCTGTGACTGGAAGAGTTGTATTTCTGTGCTTTGTAGGCAGTAGGTATTCACAGAGGCTTGAGGCCTGTATCTCATATATATCTCTACCTAGGTTGGTTTTATTATGGTCATAATAGTTTTGGAATTTGGAAGTAAATATTAGCTTTTATGTGAATAACTTTTAAAAGTGTATATACACTTCATTTCCTCCATTTTCTTCTATGTATCTTTGCAGCCTTATATTACAATCTTTAAAGCATGTAGTAGGATCATTCTTTACCCTGTTTTTAATGAAATGGAAATAAATTTGCTTTCAGAAGTTTAAAAAAGTCAGGAAAAAAACTGAATACAGATGTCTCTATAAATGAGACATCTTCCTTTAAGTCAAGAAGAACCTACCGTGTTTTTTCAGAATCAATTTTTGCAGCCTCTTTTACAGAGATGGTCTTCTGGCTGAATGTTTTGTGTGTATATGTCAAATAGAGTGGGACTGTCACCCCAGGATCAGTTTTACAAGCAACAGGAATGGAAATGATGATGATGATAATTAGGCTATTTCCTTATGTTAACACAGTTTTTCAAGTCCTATTGAGATGCTCCAGTCAGATGTCACAACATGTAAAAAGAGGCACTGTGAGAACATGTTCAGAATGACATTGAAGGAGCTGGGAGGCAGAGAAAAAGGGAATGATCAAAACCTTGCTTTGCAGGGAGGGAGCAATGGAAGGAGCAGAAAATCCAGACCACCACAGAAAGTAGGTGAAGCACTTGATTTCTGAAGAACAGGTAAAAATGCACCTGGTGAACAAGAATTGTGTCACAAGGCTGCAAGGGCAAATCCATACCAGAGAGTGGCAGAGGAGGGATTGTTCCAGAGAAAGTTACTCCAGCTGAAGGGTGAGGCAGCAGAAGTGGTGTTCTTCCACTGCTAGTGAGAGAAACAGTCCAGGGTATAGGAGTTTGAGTGCAAAGCAAAAGTCAGACCTATTTGAGATTGCAAGGATTCATATTAGGGACTAGATTGAAGTAAAATTCATGTGAAGAAAAGTTATTCGAAAGATCAGTTATTTTAATTCTGCCCCAGCTCTACCTCTTTGGTTCTTGAGAAAACAATTCTATTTCTTGGTTTCTTACCTCTGATTGTAGTTCAACAGGACAGGCTATTTTTTATGTAGTCTAAGATGTGATACAAACCACATTGTTTTGCCCCCGAAGTCAATCATGCTGATGTTTGAACCTGTGGTGGTTTAAGCTGGCAGGAAGCTCAACACCACAGAGATTTTTGTTCACTTCCCACCCACACCAATGGGATAGGGGAGAGAATTAGGTAAAAAAATTGCAAAATTTATGGCTTGAGATAAAGACAGTTTGATGGGACAAAATTAGTAGGTATTATTATTATTAATAATAATAATAAAAATTAAGAAAATATACAAAAGATGCAATGCACAATGCAGTTGCTCCCACCTGCTGAGCAATGCTCAGACCATTTCTGAGCAGTGTGTCCCCGGCCCCTTTCTCTCTAGTTTTTACATTGACCATGATGCCATGTGGTCTGGAATATCCCTGTGGTCATTTGGGGTCAGCCATCCAGGCTGTGGCCCCTCTGAGGCTGTGTACCCCCAGCCTGCTCACTGATGGGGTAACACAGCACTGTACCAGCTATTAGGAGGGAAATTAACTCTATCCCAGACCAAACCAGGGCAAAACCAAGCAAACTGGCCTTCAGATTCTTGCCTTGCTTTTCCATTTCAGTCATGTGGTTTGTAAACACTTCTCTTGCCTTTGCTTAAATGGTGAATGCCTTGCTTTTCCATTTCAGTCATGTGGTTTGTAAACACTTCTCTTGCCTTTGCTTAAATGGTGAATGCCTTGCTTTTCCATTTCAGTCATGTGGTTTGTAAACACTTCTCTTGCCTTTGCTTAAATGGTGAATCACAGGACAGTGGCAAATGATGGTCAGTGTGTGTGAAATGAAGATAAACATTAATAAGATTGGTGATTCATACAAGAACTCTTCTATTCGTGTTTGGATATGAAAATACTCTCATGTCGGAAAAACCTCTAAAATAAGTTGGTAAACTGATGATAAAATCCCAAAATAAAATAAAACCTGTCACAAAGTTGTAATGTCTTAAAATTGACTGTAAAGAAGCCTTTTTATGTGCAATTTCACTATCACTCAATAGGTAAGTAGAATATATTTGATTTAGTTGTGCCATTTTCATGTTGTGTTATCTGACAAACTTAGTACAGAATACATAATTAGATCATACTACTGTATTTATGATAATGAATGCTACATTTGCAGTACTTGAAGCCTCACATTAAGCAGATATTTAATTTTTTATGGCTGTTTTTGGCAGGTAACATTTTTTATCCTGAACATAAATCTGTCAGGAATTCTATTTGTACTAAAGGCTTACATGTAGTTTATGACAATTTTGATTTTTAACTGGCAAATTTGTACAGGCATTTTATTTTCTAAGCAAAGTAGCTTTAAAGAAATTCATTGTAATTATCATTTCTTTATTGTATGACCTCATTAACAGTATAAAGCAGGCTTGAAAACACTAAAAATTATAGTATTTATCGAAATGTTACATATTCCACAAGTAAAAGCCTTCTGATGCACCTCCCCAACATCCCCTCCCCTCAAACACATTTAGTTGCTGGCAATTGATGGAATGTGAATGAGCAAAAGTAAAGAAATTAAAAGTTGAGATCTGACAACTTTGAACTGGATCTGGTAGATGAAAGTGCCTCTGTGTGTTTCTGTTCCCACTTAATTTTACTAGGTAGTAAAGCAGTGAAAACATGTCACAGAGAAGAATTATAGTAATGTGAGAAAGCTGAAACATGGAACTGAATTTTGTAGCTAAATGTGGAATTGTGGGTTCAAACCCTTTGCAGGAATTGCCTTGTATGTTCTGAATGCAGTGACAACAGTGTTATCAAAGAGTTACTGTTCACTGCTAATTAATTAATCATAATACTGGGTTTTGATGACCCCTCATGCTGTTCTGCTGGCCGGTTTGGCTGGAGGAGGCGAATATTATGGACACATATGTGTGCAATACCAAATAGCTGGATTCACAAAGCCAAATTTCTCTCCTAGAGAAACAAGAAAATCCAACCTAGCACCAGACCTTATCTTCTGTTTATCATTACCAATGTGAATGTAATGAAAAGAAATTACTTTTGGACATGATGCAGAAAACAGTTTTAAAATATGTAACTCCTCTTATCGTCGTTTCAGCACTTGTGATCTCTCTAGTTGCTTTGGTAGCTAGACAAAAGTGAAATAGCATGGAAATCTCTGAACAGCCCTTTAGGCTTCTGCAGCTCCAGGCTGCATTTACTTCAGGAATATAATTTAAAATGGGGAAAATAATTTGTCCTTATTGCAGTTGCGTTTGTGGCCTTCATAATGCTTGTATCCTCTGCAGGCTGAATAATGGGGGACAGAGGTGAGTAATCAGGGCTGTGACTGAATGCATATTGCATTTAATGGAAACACTCTGGTTGATTTAACGTGGACATGGGATCAGGCTCTGAGTGCAGAGGAAAGCCCAGCCCAGCAGATGAGGGTTTAATAGACCTGCCTTCTTTTAAGATGCTCCAGAATGTGCAGAAATACACACTGTGGAACCTGGAGAGTACACAGATAGGTATGTGGAATAGAAGCTTATCTACAAATAAGTCCAAGAAGAGGAAAATTATATTTATCATAAAGCAACTGGGAAAAGCAGTATGCCTGTGAATCAGACACTGCATCTTCTTCTTTATCTGTAGAACCGATAGCGGGAGAAACACGGATGTGCCCTTTTTCTGTGAAGTTTGCATTCCTGCCTCAGAATGAAAAGTCTCCAAACGCTGTGAAAAAGTGACACCAAAGTGATGATTAACTTTAGAGGCTAAATCGCCTTCATTAAGTTTCATCTGATCAAATTAAAGCTCTTCTTTTTAAGCACTGCTTTAAAAAAGAAACAATTAACACTAATACTCCGGGGCCTTGAGTACTGATACTGCAGTCCCTGAGATTGGATGCTGTCAAAATTTACTGCCTGTATCATCTGAAATATGAATATTTTATTCTAAATACTTTGGTTAAAGCTTGCTTCTCACGGTGTGGTAGAATTTAATGAACACGCTTTCCTAAATAATTTTATGTTCTGTAGTGCTTTAGTGAAAAGGTAGGAGCACATAATTCTCAGTTGCATCAAGCAAATGTGCTGTGCCAATTACTTAGATTGTACTTTGAGTAATTTGTGCCATATCTCTGCAGTTAATTAATAGCTTCTACACCTGGCTTTTGTTAGAGACACCCCCACCCCCCCGTTTGGTTTCTCATCTTTGCAGTTGTGTTTGGTGCATTGTTCCTTCCAAGACTGTTTGCTGTAAATTTGACAAAGATGAACAGCCACAATGAGTGCAGATGGACAAAGATGATGACTGCAGGTGGCAAATGGGGGTCGGGAGCATAATGGATACAATTTCAAGGACTATTCAGTCATTAACTGAAGGAAATATTTAGATACCAGTGTGGGGTATGACAATTTCATTCTGCTGGATGAATAATAAGAAATGATGCTGATGGAGTCTGTTTAAATGACCCCTTGCTACATGCACACAGTATCAAAGAAACGGATGGCAAGGAAACAGTTGTGGGACCAGGGGGACAAGTGATTTGTGACCCAGGAAGGCTCAGCAAGAGCCTGTGGAGGGAGACCCCACCCCGCAAGAAAGCACTGGCAGACCTGGAGAGTGGAGGCAGAAGGGAAAAAGAGTTACATCTTTAGCAGAAATAGAAGTAGATCTCTCAGTTTTACTTAATAGGCAAAAACATTCCTGAAAACAGGAAAAAAAAATAGTTTGCTGGGATGAATAAGGCCTGTTGTGAGCCTAGCTCAGGAGGTGGAAGGGAAAGCCTCATGTCTCTGTGCTAGTGGGATCTGTTGACTGTAGCCAAACGAGAAAGGAACCTCAAGAAGCAAAAGCCTAACTCAACACCAAGCACAAATAAATGTGGGGGCTGGTCCTACTTGCAGCTGGGAGTGGTCAGTTCTTCTGAGCCTTATCCAGCTCAGTTTCTGCTAAAATCCACAAACAAAAAATGAACCAGACAAAATGGGGCATTATTGAATTGTAGGGCACAAAGGAAAATTAGAAAAATTCTATGAAAATAATTACTAAGAAGAACTAATGGATTATGCTTTTTAAAATCTCACAGTTACTAGCTGGCCTAACAGCAGATGATTGTCATCTGCTTTCAAAAATAGAAATACAGATGAATTAATAAGTTTCCACACTGTCTTGTGGCTGATCACTTTTATTTGCTCCTTGTTTCTTTTGTTCTTTCTTCTCAAGAAGCTTCCTTGCTGTTCACTGTTAGCAAACATTTAAATAAATCAGTTATTAGACATTATGGAATTAAATGCAATATTAAGGTTTTAATCTCTTTAAAGAAATTCTTTTTATAAGGAAAACAGTCATGACGTATTAAAAGGAAAACTGTAAATTTAATTGGGTTTTGGTTTCAGGGTTTTGATTTTGGGCTATGTCTATTTTGAGAAATATTACTAAGAATGTGGAATTTCAGATACTTGTTGGAACTGGTTAGTAAATCTTCAGGAATTAACAGCAGGCTGGATGTCTCTGTAAAATGTATTTTTTTCAAAAACTATTTGGTGGTAATTTCAATTTGTTTCTTTCTGTACATTTAGCCAAGTAAATGGGATCTCAGACAGATTGCTGATTTTTCTCCTGTGGAATACCTGAAAGAAAGTAGAGTTTAGTGCTATTTTTTAAAGTAAGAACCTCTGTGTGAGCTGGTGAACTTTAAAATTATTTTTCTATTTTAATTTTTAGCAATTCTCTGGAATGGTTGCAGGTGAAGTAGTGCACCTGGAAGAGTGCAATTATGTCATAATGAGCTAAGGACCTGGAGTAGAATTGCTTCAAGTGTTATTTATGAATGTTGCAGTCCCTTAGCCTTGGACAATTTAAGGTATAATAAAAGTAATCCAGTGTCATTTCCCATTTTCCCAAGGTGCAGCATTATCATGGTTACAACTTTCTGGTTGTAACTGCTCTAATGGGGAAGGGAGAGAAGAAAAGGGAAGAATGAGACACAAGTGATAGGAAGGAAACCTTTTCCCAGGAAGGGAGATAAGCAGATGATCTGCATGATCTCTTTCATGATGCTGCTCTAAGATCCTGTTCAACTGAGGACAGAGGACATTGTGTGTGTTTAATTGTCAGGAGCTGTTTTGGCCTCAGAAAGCAAAGTGTCAGTCTTGTGATCTGTTAGGTAGGAGTCAACAAGGACAACTCTGAAACACTTTCTGTACTCACGCCCCTTTCTCAGATGTTCTTCCTGTGTTTTGCACACATGGATGGGATGAAGAGTGGGAGAGGATGGTGACCTGTGGCACACGTATGCTAAAGACAGGACCAGCACATGCCTTGGTGGGCACAAGGTGTCATTGACACAGACCTGCGGGTTGGGAGCTGCAGTGTGCTGAGAGAAGCAGAAGAATCCAGGCAAAAGTGGGAAAGTGGGCAGAAATCCTGATGGACAACTTTCTGTGCAAGGTCCTTCCTGCACACTTAACCCCTAGGCTGGGAAGGAACTGCACCTTTTGTCATATCAGTCTTCAGAGGCTGGTGGAGAATGTGTCTGCTGAAAAGCTCTTTCCAAGCCATTTGCAATTTGGCTACTACAGCTACTTCTTTCTCAATTGGACTTTTCCATTGCTTTCAGCAGCAATTCAGAAGCAGAGCCAGTTCCAGTTCCAGCTGTGTTAAGGAAGCTTAACGGCTGCTCTTTTTTTTTTTTTTTTTTTTTTTTTTTTTTTTTTTTTTGTTTTTTTTTTTTTTTGTTTCCATGCTGTTGTGAAGGACTGCTCGCTGGTGGCTTATATTCTCAGATAACTGTTGATTATTTTCTTGTCATTTTCAATTCACTGGTTGAGGAAAAATGGCTCTAATAAACAGTGACAATTGTTCGTCTGGAAACAAATCCCACTCAGCTTGGGACTGCACATAATACAGTCCCCCCAACAAACCCAGCGTGCCACCCAGAGACTGATCCCCTTTCTCCACTGCTGAAGTGCATCAGCTCTGTAATTCTTAAACACTAGTTCATCACCTTCACCCTCGCTGAGGGTTTCTCTGTGTTCATATCATACATTTATGCTTTCCTGGTCCTCATTCAGCAAGCTGGTTAGGTGCTGTTAGAGTGGAGTGTTCATATAGATCACAGAAAACAATCAGAAAGTAGATGGCAGGTATGTAGGAGAGAAAATGTTATTAATTTTGGGAGTTTCACTGATTACACATACATCACATGGGTAGTTTATAAAACAAAGTAGCTCTATGGATGTTATTAAAAGTTGAAAACAAGGTGTAGACTTGAAAATCTCTGTTAGCAAAGAGTGCCCTCAGGCAGCTCAACTTTTTAATCTTGATTTTATTTATTGAACAGAACATAAATAACGTATCAGCAAGATTAAAAGGACTGAAAGGCAGAGAAAACTCAGTTATGTGTATGCTTTATATTAACTAATTTGCTCAGTCAACCAAAACGTGTTTCTTGGAGCTGAAAGGAATTTAGACATTGTTTTGGATACTATTTTTGAAAAATATGATTATTGTTAGACATATAGACATCTGATTTGGAGGAGGAATGGAAGAACATTGTGTCCCTATAAAATAGTAACTTTTCAAGCAGTGTTGTAGGCATCCTGTGATTTTTCATTATGATGTGTCCTTACTTAAGTGATGAAGTATCTAGATAAATCTTCAGACATGAAAGTCTCATTTTTGATTAAAAGCAATAAATTCATGAAAATATGCTGCTTTGATTTGCATTTGTGATCAAAGTGTAAGTCATGCATGAGCCTGTGAAATGTGAGTGAATGGCAACTCCAGTAACCTTCAGACTTAAAGAAAATGGATTAAATATTCTAATAAACAGCCAATAAAAAATGTGAATCGCATGAAAAATGAGAAAGCTTTTGGGAATGTCCTGCTGTAAATAGGAATACTCTTGAATGCAACATATATACATAGCCAAGGATAATACAAACACACTGAGATTACTGGTGCATGTTGAGCCTCTAATGTGACAGAGATCTTTTCCTCCTATCTCAATATTTGAGTGATAATTAGAGATAGGACAGAGGAATGACTAAGCAGCCTCAGACAAGTAAAATTTCCTCCACCAGAATATAAACTTCCTACTGCTACAAGTGGCTAATATCTGCCTGCGGTCCAGTTAGCCCAGACTGATGGTGTTGGAAGTGAACCTGTCATGGGACCAGAACTGCTGAAGCCCAAACTGGTCTAGACTGGAGTTTGCTTGTGGCCAGTGAGGCCCAGTGTCAGTGCTCTGAGAAGCAGTGTCTGCTTTAAAAACAAAAACAAAAAAGACAAAGACTGATAATTCTTTTCACATGCATTGCTAATCCTGTCAGCAGGCAGATGATAACATATTTTGAAATGTCTGGAATCTGAGTCACGTGTTATATATATGACTTTTTGTTTAGCTTAAATCTTTTTTTATTAAAATGTGTGAATCATATGAAATAATTTTGCACTCCAGAAGATGTTACCCAAGAACCTATCACTAAGATCCTTGGATGTTACAAATTCTGAAAATAGGGTGGTATAAAGGCTTTTCCAAGTAACCATTTTTTGTCCTCCTCCATAAATATATATGTATAGTAAGACATGTACGCATTCCCTTAACCCTGTAGGTGTGAGATAAATGAAAACTTGACCCTTTGGATCTAGGTGAGGAAATGAAAGCCTGTGTGTTTGAGCATCTGTATCACCAATATTACAAGGGAGAGATAAAAGTCAACTGGATGTTTACGACTTCTTTAGAGAGCAGAATTAAAAAGGATGGAGACTGTGAGTCAAATAATTTGCTGTCATAATTAATGAATATTCTCTTTTACTTTGCATTACAGAACCGTCTTTTGTGCTATGGGAGAAGTAGGTATTGACTGTTGTTGTAGATATCAGTGAGGAGCAACAGATTGCTATAGGAAGCCTGAGAAATACTGAAGCTTTAGCAATTGCAAATAAATAATAAAATACACGTTTTTTATTTTTTAAAAAGTAGAAATGTAGAAACCCATTGCTGGAATATTCTGATAGCAACATATTCTAATAGCAGCATTAGCCTCTTGAGCAGAAGCACTGTGGCTTCCCTCTTTTCAACTATGGAACTAATTAACTGTTGCTACTTCCAATTTTTAACCTCGGTCTATTGGTTCATTTCATTTTTATTCTGTCTTTAATCGTGGCACGTCCATCTCAGTTTTATGTGGCATCCAGGCTTAAAATGCTGTGAATGAGTGAAAGAGCAGACAGGAATGCCTCCAAGCTGAGTATACCCTGTGTGAAGGTTGTTTTCTATGGAATCACTGTAGACACCCAGCAGAGACAATTAGAATATATCTACTCCAAAATACCCTCTGGTAGAGCATTGGTGACTAGCTAATTAGAGGCACTTTTACAGCCCACGGAGATAATGAGACTCTGCTGCCACCTCAATAGAAGGGCACACAATGGGCCAGAAAATTCCTTGTTGCTTAGCTTACAGAGGGCTGAAATCTGGCAAAGGACTTGCTTCTTTTTAGGGTTATATCCTCTAGTTTTCACACTGATGGCTTGTCTGGCTCATGGGCTCTACTTACTGTCCATTAGAGCCTGCACTACCTTTTGTTGCATTTTTGCTTCAGACTGCCATAAAGAGGGACGTATTTGCCAAACTCTTTGTCTGCTGGTGTCTGAGAGTACACTTCTGTGTACTCTGTACCTCTACAGTGGTACTCTGTACCACTCTACTGTACCTCAATGATTCTTCCATGTTATTCCAGGAAAATACTCCAGAAGATTCATACGTGAGCTTTGGAGCATTTCTTCTGCTTTATTGTTATCCTGATACATTAAGTTCAATATAAAAATTAGAGATGATTATGCAGTCTGTGATTATAAATAATGGATGTTTAGCAGCTAGTAACACAGATTAATGCTTGAGACATGAGGTTTGTATCAAAGCTTGTTTGTGCACTGGTCAGCTAGAATTTGATCAGGACGGAGATTGAGTCTTCACAGAGAGTGTTGAAGCTGTCATGAACTCCTCAGGACACTAATAAAAGGTGCAGCATGTGTCTAAAGCTGCAGAGTTGGGGCCATTTTTGTTCTCTCACTCAGCAGTGAAGCCCTGGGGTCTGGTGCAAAGAGACCTGTGGTTAGAGAGCTGATTCCCAGTGTGGGTGTGGCTGCCTGTATCCTGGCTAGGGAATATGGAGTCAGAGCCTGAAAGACTTATCAGGTACATATTAATAAAAAGAGGTGGTAGAGGCTGAAAGCTTGCCTTTCCCCCCAGCTTCCTCATGTATTACAAAATGTGTGTCTGGAGAGGCAGCACAGGGAGTCTTGCAATAAATCTAGACTGGCCCGTGGCCAAGAGAAGTTATTGAGCTCAAGGATCTGGGCTTCTCCTGAGGAAATAAAAAAGCTTGATACTCTCATGTTTCTAGTTGTGCAGTTTACATTGAATTAAAATATGTTTCATCTATTTAGCAGTCTGAATAATAAAAGCTGTATACAGCTGCACTAGCACTGTGCTATGCATTTTAATGACAAGCTTGTGACTGCACTAGAATTGCAACTGCAATTCAGATGTTTCTTAATGCAGCCCAGATATTTTATTAGGGCTTCTTTTAAGTATGCATGCCAGAGAGGGAGGGGAAAAAAAGAGTAAATAGCATTTAAGATTTTTATAATCTTTTGTTAAAGAGAGTTAGTATAAGGGAAATATGGAAATTGTATGTTTTAGACTGACAAGCATAATAATTTTGCCACAACATGATTAAAATAACTGTCTAAATATTTGCAGTGTCTTCTAATAAAAATATATTCAACCTGTTTTCCATGCTCACATTAATTTGAAAGCAAAGATGGCATACAGTTCAAAAGAAAGTATTAAATCAGAAAGGACCACATTGTTCTCTCCTGGAAACTGTGATTTAATATTCAGACTGAAGTCTTAAATGTTTGTGTATTTTACCAGCTGTTTAGCAGCTTGAGGCATTTTGAATAGTTTCAACAAAATGACAATAAGACTTGGGCAAAGTAAGATTCATTAGTGAAAAAAAACCAAAATAAAGTAGACAACACAAAGTGGGGGGGAAAAGGAAGAAAAAAAGAAAATGGCAAAATTCATTCACTTTCATTTGGTTTTCGGTTTTTTTTTTTTTTTAGTTTGAAAGGAGTGTGTCTGTGTAAATTGGAAAGTGTTCTGCACACAAGGGAAAGCCTTTAGACTAAAAATGGATATTTACACATGGCTTGCGGTCCTCTTAATAGTCTGTGGGAAGAGTGGCAGTTTATTACAATGGCTATTCCTTCCAAACACAATAAGCACAATGTGTAAAGAGAACACAGTTGTAGATGTTTCAGGCTTTAAAAAAGATCAGCTACTTACTGCATTAGGTAATAACAAAGTTTTAGCCAGCTAACATTTTTTTTAATGGAAATGGGTGGAGTAGAAAGTGCCACAGGTTTTAAGTACTTCATGTCCAAACAGAGCTTTGACAGCAAAGACTGGAGCTGGACCTCAACTCCACCTGTGAGACAAGGTGCCTGTGACTTGTGGCCTTTTGGTCGTAAGACTTGCATAGTATGTGAAGTGCTTCATGCAGGCATGTAAACGAAATATTTTGGATTAAAAACTTAATGCATTTTGCCTTTTGAATACAGAATACTGCATAAGAATAGTCACTGGTTCATTTGTCTTACAGCTTTGTGTTGTGGATTCATTCTGATTTAGAGCAGTGTAGTTTATTTGGGCTGCTCCTGTTTGGCTGTTGTGTCACTTTTATCTCGTGTTGATGAAGGTTTTGCTACTTATGTTACCAAACTGTTCAGTAAAGGCTGAGTAATTTATGTCTGTAGGGAGAAAACACAAGAGAATTTGTATGTGGTAAGGCCGATGGAAGTCCTCAGCCACCCTGGAGAGCATCAGGGTAGGGTGCTCTTAGTGCAAGGGAAAGTCCACAGGATAATAAAATTGGTTTACTACTTGTCACACCATATTGAAAAGCAACATTAGATAAACATAATAAAAGTTACATATTAAAATCCATTGCCATCAAACTATAGAGTTTATTCCTCACTTCAGGTGTTAAGACGAATTTAGTGTTCAGACTTCAGGCAATGAAAAGCTCAGGTTTAGTTTGCTCATTTGCCCTTGGAATTGAATGGTCTCTGAGGAATGTAGATTTTGGATCCCTTTGAACTAAATAGCAATTCTTTATTTAACACTTTTCATAACCTGTCCTCTCTCTTTGCATACAGAACGCTGCTGTACATACAGCAGAGGTGTTTTGTTAGGCTCTAGTTACCTTTTTGATAAGAAGAAATGCAGCAAACTCCTGAGAGCAAAAAAATGCCTCACATGCACCTCCCTTGCAGCTATGAATGAGGAAAGGTAAGAATACCTATGTACCTGTCTGTTCCTGAGCCTGCCTTGGTAGCACACAGTGCAAGGAGAGCTCAGCAAGTCTAAGGCTGCATTTGAAGAAAATACCTGGTGCTTTGGAAACATGGAGAAAACTGCACAGGTAGTTTTAATATAGAGGTAAATGGATAAAATGCACCGAGGGCAGCTAATATTCAGACATCATCACTTTCTTTATCAAGGTAGGGGGGGCCACTGCCAAGCCAGGAAAGCTCCTTGGAGTCTAATGCAGGCAGCCATCGGATGTCACTGTTGCACTGCTCAACTCCGGCTGAAAGACCGCTTCTCTAGTAAAAACTCTCTCTCTTAAGGAAGATAAATAGATAAGAACTGGGGGAGGGGGATTCCGAGTCAGATTCATCCCCGTGAGTAAATTGAAGCCAGGAACTTACAGAAGATTGAAACAAGATAGGCAGGGCTTTTTCCACTGGTGTCGGAGGCAGCAGAGTCCATTAAGGCACGGAGGAGAGTAGTTGCTTGATTGTAATGAAGGAAGGAGAAGACTCTTTCTCAGTGACAGATCCTGGCTTGATTCTTTTTAATTTTGATGGATGAATGAGGCACCAAAGAAGAAAAAGCTTTATTCAAGGAAGGAAAGAGGGACTAGTCAATGTAGAATAGTTCTTTTCTTCCTACCTTGGGATGAGGGTACTTTCTGTGCTAAATTGGAGCCTTTCCTCATTCTTCATTCATTCTTCAAGTCATTGAAAATTGATCATTTGGGCTTATTTTAATTCCCTGCATGGTTACTGTATTCTTTCACTATTTCTGACAGCTATATACTTTGGATCATAAGGTCTTAATTTGTGTCTTGTTAGCAATTGTGCATATTGTAATATTTGTCTGATAAATTTTACCAAAGCAGTGTATAAATGTGCTTGTGAGCAATAAGTATTGTGAACCTGTTAAGGGAACAACAGATTTCCTAGTGTCATTAGATGCCTATCTATAAAATATGTATAGGTCTAGTAATGTTGGGAAGATCAACAGCAATGGTTAGTCTAAAGATCTATGTCAAAACTGATCCCTCACAGACCACATTGGATTTATGTTTTGTATTTGCATAGTAACATCCAGGAGGAGAATTTGTTCTCATAGGTTACTATATCTCACTTGTGAAAAAATAGTTCAAATTATCTTAGATATGACTATAATCTGTCACAAAAGTTGGTAAATAGATGCATTGAGTTATAGGGAGATATTTCTGTGTTTATTAGCACAACTGGTTTTATTTAACACATTAATAACCCAGAAGGTACTGTAAGCAGCGTAGCAAATAAATTCACAGGTTGTATTACATTTTGGAAGAGCTTTGAATATCTGTGAGATTGGATGATAACTTAAAGATCCTGCAGTTAGAAATAGGACAGAAAATAGTAAATAAAGTCATCTAGAAAGTATGCAAATGGAGAAGCTAGTGTTTAATGTAATAAGAGAGCAATACTTCATCATGAAGGAGATGAGATAGTGAAACCAATATGGTTTTACAATGTGAAATGTGTGTGAAATAATGGGGAAGGGATTGTCAGGAAATAGTTACAGGGCTACTATGTAATAAACTAAGTGTAGAATGATGGTGAAGAAGGAATTAATATACTTGCTTGGACTTGCTGTGGATTTGGCATATGATATTCAAAATCATTAGTATCTTCTTTCTTGAAAACTCCTGTGTTTCTGGTGCTATTATAAGAGTCTCATTTTTTATTTTCAATGAGTTTTTAGCTTCTGGCATTTAAATAGGAAAAAGAATTACCTCATAAGGCAAGTAAAAAAACCCAGGTGATTATTAGAGAGATGCCTCTGCCTGAATTAAGGTGCAAATGAGTCTGAAGTCAATAGTATGGATTTTATTTAACAATAAATGTGAGGCAGAGATGGAAATGAATAGAAAAAAGGTGGGAGAGGGAGAAGAAAGTGTGACACAACCCTTCCCATTCCTAATAGTGAGTGCAGTGTGATGGTCTAAAGCCTTTGCACTCCTTCACCATCCTAATGTTCACTCTACTTTTATTGTGCTACGTTATCTTTCCTGAAAGAAGAGGAAGACTGAAGGTAGCTGGTCTTGGTGTAGACTACAAAATTAGGCTTGTTGTTGACAATATGATTACAACAGGAAGTACTCTGAAGGCTAAACTCTGAAATGTTTAATAGGAAATCAGCTTTCCAAAAGACAGATCAGGAGACTGGAAAAGAGAGCTCCATTGTAAACCTAGATAATTCATGAGGCTTTGGAGAAGGTTTTAAGAAATACATGCTTCAATTCAGAGGAGGCTGTTCCTTCAGTCTTCTCCTCTATTTATAGACATGATTTCTGTCTATCATGTTCAGGAGCAGATGGAGAAATCCCAGAAATTGGTTTGGTTAATTCCCTTTCCTGCCACAGTCACCTTTGCACATCAACACTTCCTGGGCAGAATTGTAACCTTTGGTACACCAGTATGTGACTTTGGGGGTGTACCTGTGTTCCTTTATCTTTCTTTGAGGGGTCAAGGACAGTGTCAAAAAACTCGAGTTTTAGGGTAAATGTACCAAACTGCATGGTATGAGAGAGCAAATTTGAGTACAAGGAAGTTGGCTCTTGGTAGGCTGTCAAAGACTGGCAAAACCCATATTAAATATTCCCAAGAGGCATCTTTACCACTTAATGACAGTCAGGTTAGAGTATAAAACATCATAGCGTGCTACATATATACCCAGGAGCATGATGGCAGTGGACACAAGAGAATTTTCATGTTTTATTTTTGAGGAGCTTCAGTTTCACATAGAATTGGAAAAGTTGGCCTTGACTAGATACAATGATGCAAATAAGTGCTAGCAGCAGGTTCTCCATAGGTAGGTCTGGAAAGGACAGGAGTTTTTGTATTTAAAGAATTTTTAGGGTTGACAGCAGCATTAACACTTTTTTACTTTTAATGTTCATGTTTTAAGAGACTGCTTTCTGCTACATGCTGGTGACATTTTTTTTCTAGCCCCATCTGGAGTGTCTTAATTGGTTCTGCACATGTTTAACTTGTTTTGCCTTCCAGTCAATTACTGAAAACTTCCCTTCCACTAATGTCCAACCGTGCGTTCTTTCTCCCTGTTATACTTTCAGCTGTGTGTGTTCCCTCAACATATATATACAAATTTATATTGTTAGACACTTTTGTCCCTGATTACAAACACAACTGCTTTCAAATATGCCAAGTAGCCTGTTGCAAAGTCTGAATGTGTGTATGCATGTATAAGCTGGAGGAATTCCTGGATAAATGTATAATGATTAGGAAGGAACCTTTAACTGAGCCAGAGAAGATGGCAGATGTGCATTCATAGGCTCTGATGCAGTAAAGTGCTTAAACACCTGTTTTACTTAAGAACACAGGCAGCCCAATTGACGTTAATGGGACTATTCTCACTTAAAAATAAGCACATAGATTGAAGAGTTGGATTTGAGCCAGGAATATTAACAGGCAGCAGCCCTGGTATTTATGAATTGTCTTTCAGGCAGTAAGTTCATAAACCAATACCTGTAACAGCAGGATTGCTTCTGCTTTGTGCAGCCACAGAAATGGAAGAAACAGGAAAGGTGGAATAGTTCTACAGAAAGGAATTAAAAGCTGCTGAATTAGAATCTTGTGCCAGACACCATATATTTCAAAGACTGAAGAATCCACTTGAATGTTAGGGATTTGGATCAGGCTGACCGCTTGATGTAGTAACTCGAACACAGACCAGGCATACCAAGGCCTGAAGTTTCCCTTCTATTAGCCATACTGATATGATATCAAACTGAAATGCCCCCGGCCAAGCTTTCGTTTTATGTGGATCTATTCCAGGGCTTCTAACTGCAGAGGGAATAAACCTTAATTTGTTGGGAGTGGAACTTTGGTGGGTGCTTTTTTTGCTTTTCACCCTATGAAAAGTGCCTTTCTAACATGGTATTTCTCAAAAAGCTCTAAGGCATGTGTGTTTATGCCTTTACATCCCTTTGGGCTAATGATGCATCTTCAGACCCACATCTACCTACTGCTCAGTACAAATGTCTTTGGCTGTCTTGCAAACAAAGAAACTGATGCTGATGAATAAAACAAAAGAATTTGCTGACTCTTAGGTCTGAAAACACACCAAGTACTAATGAAAATGGTGGGTCTGCTTTGTTTGAAAGCAACTCAACACAGAATCTCCACTCTGTGAATCACGTGTTCCCACTGAAAAGAGAAAGAAATACCTTTCCTTACATCCTAATAAATCTAAAGAACATTATGCAAATTGAAAAATGCACCTTTGTCAGAATGCTGTCAGGTAGCACCTTTCACTCTGGAGAACTATTTGTAAGCACAGGGAAACATCGAGAAAGTAGTAATAAATTGCTCTGGTACACTGTTCTGGCAGCTGTTAATAAATCAATGTGAAGGGGAGTTCTGAAGGGCAAAATGTTGCTGTCGGTAGGTGTCCAATTTAATTTTGCTCAAAATTAATATTTCGGATATGATAAGTGAGCTGGCAGGAACAGATTTCATGATTAATTCTATGGAGTCAAAAATGCTTTGATGGCACTTTAATAGCAGCTTCACTGATCTAAAAGTCCCTTCAACTAGCTGGTGTGCTTCTGTTCCCAAATTATACTATTAAACCTCTTTTGTTAGTTTGTAAATAATGAAATGTTGCATATTAAAATGTAAAGTTTATACTGCTTCTATTTCTACCCATGTAAAGTGATGGGGACTTGACTTGGATGTATAGTGGTTTAAACAAAATCAAGTAAAGGTCAACACTTTCGAGAAAAGAACCATAAGTTATTTTGTTAGGTACCTAATTCTCCTGACCCTGCCAAGACCTTGATTTTGTGCTGGAATGAACTAGAGAAACATATGAAGGTTCATTAGTACCTACTTAGGGTGAAGTGGGAAAGCTTTAAAATGTAGAATGATGTTAATGACAAATACACATTTTGTTTCATACTGAAGACCTTTCATCCCTGCATCTCAGGGACCTTTGTGAATGCTAATCAGTGAAGATTTGCTGTACCCTGGTCAAATTTCTTACCTAATACTTGTATGTACAAAACCATTTCTTTAATGGAGTTGTCCTTTGTGTTGGACATTTGTTGATATGCCTGCTTCTGAAGATTCTTCTATTATCATTTTTACTGATAGAAAAACTGAGTTACAAAAGGGCAAGTTCAAATCTAAGTTAAATGTTGCCTTGAATCTGTAAATATTTTACAACCTTTTGCTGATAATTTTTCTTGTAAGCCACAGACTTAAATCTTGAGACAGGCGTGGTTCTAGAAATTTGTAAAAGCAAATAGGCACGAATGGAGTGTTTGGATGTACATATGCATATTAAAAATGAGAAGATGCATTTATGCAATACAGATGAAAAATCATGCGGATGCATAAAATGTATAAGAAAACTGATTAACGTTAGCAATGTAAATTACCCTTATGTTTATGCATTTCTTCAATTTAGAATATTCATTAAAAGCCATAGAAAGAAGACATGTTGCTAGTTGTTTCCGAGAAGGTAGCACTCAACCTGATTAACTTGTATTTTCAGCATAGTGTATATATATTGAATTTGTGTAGAATTTACAATTTGTGTCTTTTGCAGCAAAGTGTACTCAGGATGAGTCAAAGGAATGCTTGTGTCAGGTTTATCCTGAAAGGAACTATTTGGGTGGAGTTTACACCAGCTCATCTATCCCTAATTTTCTCTGTTTTAATTAAAAGCTGGACAACTCCAGATTCAATATACAGCCATTAAAGTCAGCAAACATCAGAGGCAAAAGTCGTCTCACTGGCAGAAACAATGTGTGGGGCAGAGGCGTACTCCAAACTGCACCCAGTGTTCCTCAAACCTGGGTGAAAGCCCAAGGTGTCCCCTAAATATTCCTGGTGACATCTGGGCTTGCCAGAAAGAAGTTTCCTGCAGTGGCTGCATTTCCTCCACTGTGCCCACCCACGGGGACATTGCTGGGAGCACTGAGCAGCTTCTAGACCCTGGCTCTGTTTCAAAGGGCCTGAGCCCAGCTTTGCCAGATCCTCACCAGTTTGGCTGTTCTTCTTTGCACATACCCAGAACTGCCACTGTCTCTCCTGCAGAAAGCCATTAGGAAAGAACAATATAAACCTGGCATTGTCTGACATCCAAACTCCAGCTGTCAGTCATGGGAGAAGCATCATTAATTTCTGAGGGGCTTTCTTATGTATCTGGAAGAGTAAATGAAAAGGTGAAAATGAAAAATAAATTCTCTTGTATAAATGGAGCACTTGGATTATAAACTAGCCATAATATTCTGTTTCTGTGGCAACACAGAGGGACTGAAGGCTCTTACAGTAGTAGTTCTCTGACTCACTCCTTGAAATTAATGCAGTCTTTTAATTTGAGGCTGTTGGTTTGGCAAAAGAACTTCAGAAACAGCACTTTGATGTCTTTTTGTACTGAGGAAAAGCCTTTAATTAGGTCACCTAAACTTCATTTTCTTTTAAACTGTTCACTTTCACAATTCCTTTTTCCTTTCCTTTCCTTTGATGTTTCAAAATATATGCCAGTGATATTTAAGTTTATTTATTATGCACTGGCATTAAACCTTTGCTATTAACATTTACTTATGTGCTTGAAAATTGATTAATTAATTAAGTGTAGAAGGAGAATTATTCATTCATGTTTCATTTAACATTCTACATGCTTGTCACACTATACATATGTTGTACTCGGTAGCAGTAACAACTGTACTGGGTGGAAAAGGGTATTATGTCTCACAGCACAATGGCCTTCATAGTCTTAATTCCATATGTAGGATGAAAATTAATTTTGACTAAGTCACTAAGAGTGGATGAACTTCTGATATGAGCTGCAAAGTCAGACACAGACAAATCAGCCTAAATTATGGGAAAATATTGTGTAAAGAATTCTATAGGAGCTAATGCTGGACTATGTGATTGCATTAACTAACAATTCTTCCTGCATATTGTTTGGGAGGTTCGGAGAGGGAAGGTTTTGTTGATGTGCATGTTCAAACAAGCAGTTTTGGTCTGAGAGCTTACACAATTATTCTCATGCAAAGGGGGAGCAGAAGCAGTACCAAATGACCTGTCATGCAGTTAAAAGGATGGAATTCAGCCTGTGCAGTGGTACAGACCATTACCCACGCACTGTTAATGTTCTATATTAGCAGCCCCATACTGAGCACAGTGCTGGTTGTGGCTGGATCCTCACAGAGACAGATTCAGCTCTGGTAAATGGTGATGAATTTTTATAATGGAAGTCTGTGAGGCATCTGATGAATGAAATGAATTTTCATGAAACATTGAGTGTCTTTTGTGCTCGATCTGAGGGTCTTGGAGCTGCAGAAACAGTTCCTTTTGGGGGATGATGTGTTTATGGACAGTTCTTCAGCCAAACCATGAACAGGTGGTTGAACTTGGTGTAGCAAACCAGCTTCTCTTTCCAGGCTTTAATATGCTCACACATGTCTCACCTTGCAAAGGACTGAAGGAACACATGGTACATCACCTGGTACAGTAAAATAAATCAGTTGGTATAATAAAATGATTAGGAAGAAAAAAATATGTTTGGGAGCAATGAGACAATAATTTCTATTAATATGGTGCTATACTGAGAAAAATTAGTAAATTGTCATTCTCTCAACATTTTTAGATCTGTCTGTGTTTTAAGATCTGGTTTTGGTGGGTTTTTTTCTCTCTTTCAAGAAAAATCCCAGTTTAAAACACAAATAAGGTGTGTATATAAGATCAGAACACATAAATATGTCCTTTTATGCTCAGAAATATGTCTCCTTGTCAGTTCACTGTTATGTGGCTGTTGTTTTTTTATCTCCTGATGTGGTGATATATCAGAAAATCAGGACTGGGTAGCTAATAGCAGAGCTCTATTATGTCAAGAACAGGCTTCTTAAGAAAGAGAGCTATTTAGGAAAAGTAACTACGCTTGTGCATTATAGGGTATAGAAAAGAGTTATTAGTCATCTTAATACCTTGCTTTTTTTTTTACGAAAGCACCATTGTTCCCTGCAGAACATTCCCCTTGTTCTCTGTAGCTTTCAGTAATCCAGATGGACAGAAATCCATTGTCACTGCAATGAAACAAAACTGTAACAAAGAACAGGATCACAGCACCGTGTGCTGATATTTTAGTCAGGTGCATGTGGTGAGCAGGGAAGTGTTGAAGGTTTTTGTGTCTATAGAAGATGCAGAAACACAAAGTGAAGACGTCAGAATGTGATCAGGAGCAAAACATTGTTCTTCCAGTAGGTGTTTTTTTTTTTTTTTTGTACGAAGAATAATGAAGGAGCGGGGGAAGGGGGTAGTCAAATATGAGTGACATATAACAAAGAAGATTTTATGATCTACCCTTGGGGAAACTTTGGCAGAAAAATCTGACACCTGATGTATCATCTGGTGCATTCCAGAGGGGAAGAAATGTGTTCTTGGCAGTTTCTGTAAACACCTCAGAGATAAGAGCTGCCTTTGGCTCAGGATGGCATGATGGTATTGAGAAAGAAGGAAACACTTACAGATGCAGGGAAATTAATGTGAATTTGGTACTAAAATGATAATGGTCTTTTTCAGTGCATCATAGTTTGAAACTGAAGACACACTGTATGTTACATTTGTTTTTCCTGTTCCCTGCTTTGATTAGACTACATAAATAGAATCATATTAATTGTATGTCATCTTACCATCTGCAATTGAAATTCAAGGCTGTAGCTTGCAGCCTTTTGATTGAGATGCAGAAGAATTTCTGGTAATACCTTTCTTTAAAAGAATTTATTGTTCCTGTTTTTACAAAAAACATCTTGTTTTCTGCCCTTTTGAAAATTTTGTCAGTCCAATTTATTGATTTATTTCTATTGCTTAGGGATATTTTTTCTAGTGACAGGTGATGATTAAAAAAGAATCAATCTTCTGCACCAATAGGTGTTCCCAATACTCCTATTATTGATAAACTTAGGTCAGATTCAGTGCTGTATATACTGAAAAATAAATACGTACAATGGAAATCTTCTTGCAGGTTTAGGATAATTGTCATCATAGCTTCTTCTGCCATGAAAGAAAGTGAGTCTAGACACAAAGAAGATGGGGAAAATTATTTTTCCTATTATGGCTTTTCTAGCATAGATATTGTGATATTTCCTTAGGAGATGGTTTTGCAGGTACTGATAAGTGATTCATTGGAAGCAAGTGGAAGAGTCAGATCTGTTTGTCAGCCCACACAAAGACATGGGTCAGTAAAACTCCTGTGTGCTTGATGGATGGTACTCTTGCATTCGTAGCATGCTTTTATTTGAATTTTGTGCTCCAAGGCTGAACTAAGATTAAACTTATCTATGTATCTATGTTCTTGCTGACTCTATGGTTTGTGCAGCCCTTCATACCTGTGCAAAGTGACAGTCTGGTGCAGTGGGGTTTGATCTCCAGGGTGCAAAGAGGTAAAGCCAGACCATTTTCTGACAGCTGCACTGAGTTTACACCTGTGCTAGCAAATTGTTGAGAGTTCATAAATGGAAAAGGTGTGAAAACCTCTTGGGTGTAAGATTCTGCCTAGTCAAGTGTCCTGACTAGCTGCTGCCCTGTCACAAAGCCAGCAGTTGTACACTGCTCAAGTGGGTATGAATCTCTCCCATTCAGATTTAGCAGCAATTATGTACAGGATGTCAGACACTTCACACACTCTGTGTCTGCACCAACATAAAAGACATTAGAGAATTTAATTTGTAATCAGCATTGATGTTTCTGATTTGTGGAGTGACCTTGAGTATAGATTGGCTGCCCTTACAGCGGCTTTTAGCAGGCTTCCCTCATGCTGCTCACTTCCTGATGCTGTGTCTGAGGAGGACTTGTGGGAGTGGGTTGATGAGAAGTTCTCCTTGCCCTGGCAGCCAGACCTAAGGGCCTGGAACCAGCCATGTCCCGGGCATCAAGAGCAGTGCAGGCAGGAGGTCAAGGGAGGGGGTTCTGCCCCTCTGCTCTGGTGAGACCCCAGCTGGAGTGCTGTGTCCAGCTCTGGGGCCACAGGATCAGGATGGAGAGCTGCTGGAGCAAGTCCAGAGGACACCATGAAGATGCTCCAAGGGCTGCAGCACCACTGCTATGGAGATAGGCTGAGAGAACTGGGGATGTTCAGAGAAGAGAAGGCCCTGGGAACACTTGAGAGCCCTTTCCAGTGCCTAAAGAATCTCCAAGAGAGCTGGAGAGGGACTTTGGACAAGGGCCTGGAGTGACAGACCAAGGGGCTTCACAGTAATAGGGCAGGGTTAGATGGGATATTTGGAAATAATTCTTCCTTGTGAGGGTGCTGAGGCCCTGGCACAGGTTGCCCAGAGAAGCTGTGGCTGCCCCATCCCTGGAAGTGTTCAAGGCCAGGCTGGACAGGGCTTGGAGCAACCTGGGATAGTGGAAGGAGTCCTTACCCATGGCAGGAATGACATTATCTTTAAGGACCCTTCCAACCCAAACCATTCGATGAAATGTTGCTCTGTGATAGTCACTGTAAGGCTGTGTGAATCTGTAATTTCTGAACTGTTTTGATACTGTTCATATTTAGTGAGTTTCTGTGAAATAAAGAATCAACAGTATCCTTTACTTCATACTTGCTTTTCTCATTCCTGATAAGCTTGGACACTTGAGACCTTGTAACTAATAAACCATTGACAGCAAAGCATGAGAGTATCTGTCCAACACAGAGGTTCTTTCATCTTTCATGAAGGATCTGTCATCTAATTGACACCTTTAGTCTGAAGTTTCTGAAACCATGTTGCTCTTAATAAATGTTAACTAAGCATTAACCTGTCATTGATCTGTACATGTTAAAGAAAAGCAAAGCCAGCATGCTGTGGAGCACTTTAGATTTGCAATTTGTGGTAAAGTGCTCTGATTTTTGCAGAATAAAGCAGTGACACTCAGTGCCATATATCATCACTGTCAAAAAAAAATGTGGCATAACTGAAGGCCGGGATAGGATGACTGCTGGTTCAGTCCATGGGTGAAATGGAAATCCTAGGCTGTTAAGGAAAAGCTGGTTTTACTGGTGTGCTGTATTTGCATAATTACTTAATATTTTTCTTGATATTCTGGGGGGTCCTGAATGTCCTGAACATCTGCTGTTCTTGTTTTCTTACTTCTGCCATGTCTCTCCATCTTACCAGTTGTTTCTGTTACACAAACGTGATTCAATGTTCAACACAACCAAGGGCAAGAAGTCTCTTGGAAGTGTTCACTGTGTTGAAAGCAGTGTGGTTTTTTTTTATAGAGCAGGGAAGCCTCCAGTGGCAATGGCAGTTTTTAGCTTACAATCCATTACCAGTTGTGCTTAGAAAACAAAATTAGGACCTCAGCCTAAACTAGCCAAATGTTTCTAGAATGGCTCTGCTGAAACATAGGGTGTTGACAAACTGTGTGGGGCAGCTGCGTGGCAAACTGGGCTTTTTTGCTCTTTCTGGTTTCGATTTCTTGAGAGGAATAACTTATTCCATTGTAACTCTGTCCACAATAAAGCTTTTGTAAACATGAGTAATAAAATGTTGCAAAATCATACTCTCAGTGTTACTTTAAAGGGTCCAAAGGCTTTTTGATACCTGTCTTAGTATCATTACTCAGTACTTACAACTGGTAAATCAACTGGGCATGGAGAGAGGAATGAGCAGAGGAGAAAGGGGCTCTTTGCACAGTTGTGCTCTTGCAGCACCAAGTAAATTTGTTTAATTTTCTGTCTGCCTCTGTATGATTCTTGTCTGGTTAAAGTGCTGAAGAGGAAGGTGGTTGTGAAGTATGATATTTAAGGGAATATACCATCTCTGACTATTGGAAGTGTCTTGTTTATCACAAAGATTCATTCTATTTCAACCACAAAAGAGAGACTTTTAATTAGACTTTTGAATCCCATTAGGAAAAACAAATATCAATACTTAACTACTCATATATGATTTGATATAAAATTGCTAATGTAATTAGATTTTAACAGTGTTAATGACTCTCATTTCTTATTAATAAGAATTAAATCTAATGGAAGATTGCATGAAAAAATTGTTGCTGCCTACTTTCTTACCCTTAAATGAAAAGCAGTTGTGTGCACTTGAAGTCAAATTTTCTCTTGTTCTTTGAAATCAGGTGGTACTGTGGTATTTTAGCCTAACTGGCAAGTGACAGGAGGACTTGCAAGTGGACTAGACAACAAGTAGAATGTTTTAAGTGTAGTAAGTGGGTTTTGTATTCTTAGAAGTATTGCAGCAAGCAACCAGATGCTGTAAAAGAAAAGTAAAAATAAAAACTTAAACTTGAGATTTACAGGAAATCTTCATTAACCAGTCAGTATAGGCTCACTAATAAATAGCTAAGTCTACACTTCACAAGTGAACTTGTTGAAAATGTGAATCATTTATACCAGGTGACACATCAAAATGCTTTCTGGAAACAGCCCCAGGCTTTGGCCTTTCAGTATCCAAATCTGGACTGCTGGAACATGAGTGTAAAAATTGAAAATGGGTTGTATGGCTCTAGCAGCAGACTAAGGAGTAAATTATATGCTAGAAGAAGAGATTACTAAAAATCATAGATATTTGTACAAGCAATTTGAAACATGAGTATAACTACAAATTAAAGTTCATCAAGATGCTTGAAAATAAGGGTTCTTGATAGCTTAAAGCAAAGGATAGTATTCCTTGTGGTTTGGGAGAGAAACACATATAGACTGACACCTCTGTAATTCCTATTTTATCTGTACAGACACAAATGCAAGAGACAGAAATTAGTTATGAGGATTTTATACCCATGTTCTCAATTTATATCCAAATCCAGGCTTTACATGTCACTGTCAAGGCAAAACTGCAGAATCTTTTTCTTAAACCAAAAGCCAAATACTCTGCAAAAGAAATCCCAATAACTGTGTTCATATTTCTTTCCAACCTAATATATCTGTACTTTCAGAGCCTGCCATTGCTTGTGCTGTATTTTCTTTGTGACAGAACATTGCATTCAGACCCTTAGGCTGCCTTTCATCCTGGCATTCAATAATAATGGACAGAGTGTAAAGATCTGTAATCAAAAGGTAAACACTGCAGCATTGTGTACAAATAACTCTTGAGATATTTATCCTGAAAGACATCCAGGTTAACACTTTAGCTGAGGACACTAGGGAAAACCTTCCTGGTGGTGAGTGAGTTCCTTTTTTTAGTTTGTTTTTATTCTGTCTGGTGTTCAGCTGTTTTCCAAGTGCACTGAGCTGTGTGAGCTTGCAGTACAGAGCTGCTGCAGCAGTGAGGCCATTTTAACGTGACAGCTCTGAAATTCATCCACTCCTGTTTTCTTCTTGTTCTTGTCCTGATCCCCCTTTAAGCAGTAGGTGCTGGAGGGCTCTACAACCTTGTCTAAACATAAATGTTGTACCACTTCTGCAATACTGGTGTCATTTAATAGCTTCTGTCCTCTCAGACCTGGCAGCAGATGTAGTTAACCTGGTGTACACACACTTCAATTCCATGACTTGTTTCTGTTTGCAAAAGGACTAAACCCTATGGTATCAGGTGCTTTCTAGGGGTCTGCTTATCATTGTGACATATGTCATTCTAAGAATATATAACCTTAACTTGGTTATAGTTAGTGGTAGTAGGAGTGTGCAAGCAGAGGAGACAGCTGTCTAAGGGGCCAACACAAATCAAGGTAGATAAAGCTGGGTAGTGAAAAGTAAGGGACAGCAGAAATTTCTTTGTTTTTGTAGAACTATAAAAAAAATCTGTATCAAGTGCCATGGTTTAAAAGACATCTGAGGAGACAGACCCACTGGACTCCCTGCTGCAAGCCCTGCTGACAGGCTTCAGGGCTGCTTTGGGTCTCACCTGTGCAGAAGACAGCCTGCTCTATTGCTTTGGACAGTGCCATGGGGATGAGCTGCAGCCTTCCAGCGAGCCTCTTAATCAGGGACATTTCTTGGATGCCTCCACTTCTTTATCAAAAAATTTGCTTCATGGCCATCTGGCACTCTCTGACAACATCTGTGACATTACCCTCTTCTTCATCATGTGTACTTCTGCAGGGACTCTCACAGCACCACCACTCATAGAGGCCAGTAAAAAGCAGAAGTTGAAGCAGATGCTGCATAGTCTTGGCATTTGTGGACCTCCCATCCCAGTTTAACTTTGTCAAAACTTCTGAGCCTTTATAGAGACCTGCAGGAACTCATAACTCACATCAGGCTAGCTACCTCATATTTCAGTATTTTCTAGACCTCTAGAATCCAAGAAGGTGATTTAAATTTCCTAGCTAAGTTACTTCTGAGCCCAGATTTTAGAAAGTTTCTTTCTTCTCTGCTGACCTTAGATCTTGATGAAATAAAGCCATATGAAGACGACCTGTGTCTCTTAGTACAGAATGTCATCTTTTACCTTATCATTTACTTGAACTTGGATAAGATGTAAAATGAGAGAGTAAAAAAAGTGAGAATTTAAGTCTCCTTTTCCAGGCTTTTCATTTTGCTTCTATGTTCATGCAGGCCTTGTGTGCATGATTAAGTGAGCACTCTCTACAAAAACTACTTAGACCTTGGACAAAATACCAGGTTATCTCATGACAAACGGAATTGTCCCAGCTACAGTTCCTAAAAGTGATTCAGCTTGGCCCCAACAGTAGCATGTGGAGCCCTGGATCTAAATGCCCAGTGCTCTCTAATGCCTGTGTCCATACACAGCCTGCTTCTTCAGCTTTGCAATGCACTGCCTGATCTCTTGAACACAGCTGCTCCCATGCAGTTTCCTGCAAGCATATCAAGATTTAGCTGATGCTTTTGTGTTTGTAGTATTAATGGCCTGTTGTGGTTTAATCCCAGCTGGCAGCTAAGTACCATGTAGCCACTCACTCCATCCCCTCCTTCCCTCTGCTGGGGAGGATCAAAAAAAAAGGGAAGGTTGAGATACCAACAGTTTAATGATTGAGACAAAATAAAATATATTGCTACTAGTAATTGCAATGAGAAGGAGAGAGAAAAAAAAAAAAAAAACGAGAAAAGCAGGTGGTGCACAGTCAGTTGTTTATCACCCAGCTGAGGATGCCCAGCCAGTCCCAGAGCAGTGATCAGTAGTTCCCAGCCAACTCCCGCAGTTTATATACAGGAGGTGACATTCTATGGTGTGGAATATCCCTTTGGCCACTTTGGGTCAGCTGTCCTGGCTCTGCTCCCTCCCACCTTGCGCACCTGTGCTGACACGGCATGGAAAACTGAAAAATCCCTGAGTTGTAAGCACCTAGGAAAAAACAAAACATCCCTGTGTTAGCAACATTATTTTCACACTAAATTCAAAACACAGCACTGTACCTGCTACTAAGAGGAAAATTAACTCTATACCAGTCAAAACTCAGGACATGGCCCTGGAGGAAGCAGGCTGGATAGGGTGGAGTACTGGTGCAGTACTGATGGAGGGGGTGATGGTGGGGCCCATTCTGGTTCTGTCCTCCCCCAGTGCTTGGCAGCTCAGCCTCCTCTCAGGAAGAGGGAAGAGCAGGGTAAATGTCCTAAACAAGGTGGAAGCAGGGAGAGAATTGTGATGTTCCCAGGGCTGCTCAGGAAGCAGGGTGAGAGTGCTGGCATGCCATCAGCCTCTCAGGATTGTGTCTGGGCCATCAAATCTTATTTATCACTGTTATGGCTTTCCTTTCAAGGTTTCCTTGGCTTCCTGTATCTCCTGTTTTGTTTTCTGATAAAGAACTGAAATACCATGGAGACAAACTCCTTATAAACACCAAGCAGACAGGTAGGTCAGCCAGTTTTCAGCACGTTATTTTACATGACATATTGAGTGGGAGCATAGTGAAGGCTGGCAAAACATCCAGTCATACTGAAGCCAATCAATTGTCTCATGCAGTGGATACAGATGATTCTGTTCATAATAAAAGAAGAATAAACTCTCTGAGAAAGCAGAATTGACATGCTGTGTGATGTATCTCTCTGTTACAATTTGAAAAATCAGATAGATAATTTAATTATGTTCTCTCTTTGTCTGTAGTGTTTCGAACAGCAGCAACTTTAATCTGCCTTCCCATACCACATTTATCCCTCTTAGTCAGAGATTACTAAGTCATCGTTAATTACATCAAAGTTAACAGGACTATTTATGAATTAAAACAATACTAACTGAGAATTAATCTGGGTGAATCACGTTTGTATTTTTAGCCTGAGGTATAAAATAGGATTTAAAAAAAATTATTTCTCATGGCAACCTGTTGGTGACAGCAAAGTTACATTTAAGTGCAGCATGTGTTGAAAAACAAGCAGAAATACACTAAGCTGAGCCCTGCATATTCTCAGACAGAGGTGGACACAACAGATTTTCATTATATTGCTTAATTATGTTTATATAAAAAGCACCTGGTTTCTTCTAGTTTTAAAGTGACTGTCTGACCCAGCAATGCCTTGGCTTAGTAAAACAGTGACTGAAAAGAATATTGCAGATGGTTGGGTGGGGAGAACCCTTTTGTTTCTTTTAGGGAACAACAAAAATTCCCAGAGAGCAAATTAAACCTCATCTTTCAAATGCAGTCACTGTGTTGCCTGACTTTATGGGCAAATGAAAGGATTGTGATCAGGTGTGGGGGATGAAATAGCACTTTAGGTTAATTAGATCTGGATCACCTGTTTCTGAAAGCCCAGGCTGCAGTAGGAAGTTTCTCCTCCTATTCTGCCCCACACCTGAGGAGATACAGGACCCTTTTCCCAGATCTCAGTGGGCATCTAGAACAGGAGGGTTCAGGTAAAGTTATTTACTTATCTAGGGCATATCTTGTAGAAAATTGTCTAAATATAGATCCAGTTAATGGGTAAATACGGTAGTAGGATTCGATATGCATCATGTATTTTCTGAAGTTGGAAAAGAGACCAAGGCCTAGTTAAAACCATTTTGGGGGAGACATTTTGCCCTCTGCCCCATTGAGTTCAGTGGAGTTTAGAGAACTAAAATTGTTCATTTAAGTGTATATTGAGGCCTGAGATGCTGCCAGCAATCAAATACTGAACAAATGTGGTTGCTTTGGCAAGGCTGGCTTGATGATTGAGTATTGAACTTTTTATAATTTTATTAATAAATCTCATTTTCCCCTCTTCTTTACCCTCCACCCCTGGCAGAAATAAGATGTTTTGTATAGACCTCTGTATCTACGCAGGAGGCTGGGAGCAAAATCCACCTGGAACACAGCCATGAAAAGGTTTATGCAAGTTACAGTGAATGGAAAACAGTGAGTTTCATAAAGCAGCTGCTGAGTCAAGGTAGCTGAGCATAGCTTGGGTTCTTTCTACCTTTCTGCAGATAAATGGATTGCAGTGGATGTATTTGGAGTTAAATACCATGAAGGAAGATGGAGGAAAATAAGTGAAGAATCTTGGACTTGTTTTATGTTTTGTTGGGTTGTTTTTTTCTGTATGTGTGTAAAGATACAATAGTGTAAGTGGCAAAAATCAAGTGATGTGCACCTTTAATTTTGTCTGATCAGCTGTAGCTCTGGATTTTCATACAAATTTCCTGGAGATGAATCACTCAGTCTGCTTAAAATATGTGAAATTATTGGTACCAATTTTCTGTTGAGAAAGCCACGTTTAGTTGAACTGCAGGCTTCCCTAATGAAATAATCTGCCAAAATCTGGGCTGTTGTCCACAAAATATGGAGAGGCTGAAAAACAAAGCATGTTGATTGCTAGGAAAGACCTATTTTTGCTGTCAATCAGGGCTCTTTATTTCAAGCTGGACAAAAATTTGGGTGTAATTTTGGAAGCCTGTTGCAACAAGTCTATGGCATTTCAGGAAACACAGGGATAGTGTATTCAGGGGAAAAAAGGCTTCACCCCAAATTTTGTCCTTTTTTATCTTCTTTGTGCCAGTTTGAGCAGATTCACTGATGTGATTCTCGTTCTGTGGAAGGAGTGTTTTCTCCCATGTTCTTGCTCTACTGGAATGTTTTCTAGTGACAAATCTACAGAAACGATTTTAAGAAATGAGGGCATCTTTGCATAACCCCATAAGGCATATTATCAGTCCCTGTCTCATGAGGAGAAGAAACAGGGCGAAATGCTTCAGTTTTTCTCTAAGGAGGGGAATTTCTGAAACCCTTAAGTGGGAAACCTGAGGTACCAGATTTGTCAAGCACTTTTCATGTAATAAGCTTTTTCTTAGATTGTCAAGTGCTGAGGATGACTTACTACTTTGATTAACAACCTTTCTAAAGGGTGCAAAAGCTTTTCCTGTTTCATAACTGACTTGCACAGTTCGTGTCTTCCTCCTGTCCCCTTCCCTCCTCCAGCAGGTGAACTGTTTTTCTAAAAGGCCAATTTAGTCGTCATAAAGGGATTTTCATAGTCATGATGAGGTAAAGCAGAGTGTGAAGATGTAGGAGTTTGTATTTAATGGGGAACTGATTAAAGGAGGATTGATTGCTGAACAGATCAGACAGGCATACATAAGTAAAAAGAAAATATATGTATGCATATGTATAGCTTTGTCAACGTGATACTAATTGATGGAGAGACTATAGGTGTTAAATAGATATCATTTTGGAGTGCTCACTGGAATATGGATCATAAGGAAATCCAGCTGCTCATCTCCAGTGCATTTACTCTGCCCCTCACCCTGTCCTGTTGTGATGTGACACTGCACTAAATCACAGCATTGACACTGCACTACCCTGCAAAATACAACAGCATCTACCCTATTGCATTGGGAAGAGGGAAAATAAACATTTGCTGTCTATCATCCTGGATAGCAAGTCTCTTATCAGCTCTTGCAGTGTTTGAAGTGGGTTAAGAGGGTAAGTGTCCATAGTTCACTAGTTCAACATGTCGGTGCTGATAATGCAAACTAATGTGTGGTTAAAACTCCTAGCAAGTTGTTTCACTCTGCATTGGAACACTGTACAGGGAACTGCAGATACACAGAGAGACTTGGGTTATAAGTACAAGAAGAATTATCAAGTCTATCTAAATGCAGACTATATTCATACAAGCTGGTTCGTCTTGGCAGATTCTGGCAGTGGGAAAATTGCAGATAAACCCAGATAAATGTTCTTTTCTTATCATTACATTCACTGGCAGGTAAAATAGACAATTTTGAGTAATTCTTAAATTTACAGATGTACCCCTTGATTTTGGGTCCCTGCTTCTGTAACCTAATTGATTTGGCAAGGGCTGGCGTGGCTCCTGGGGAGACTGAAGAGAAAGAAAGTGCAGGAGCCTCCACAGGAGTGCAGGAGTCCCACACTGTCATCCAGCAAGGGGAAGCAGGAGCTCTGCAGCTTAGGTGGTAGAGATGTGCTTGATTGCTAGTCCTTCATAGCTGATAAAGAGGAAAGCAAAGCTATGAGCAACTCTGAGAGAAGGCAGTGGATTTTTTGCCTTTTGAAAGGGGAACAATAAATGTGATTGTTTTACTTGAGACAGCTGGCATGTGAACACAACTCTTTTCTTGTTCTTCATTCAGTGCTATCTTGGAGACTAGAAATCCATTTTGAAATAATGTATAAAAGTCAACTCTCATGTGTACGTGTTGTTAGAAAGGCTCTTTGAGTTACAGGAGCACTGTACATTCAGTGGAGCTGAACATTCAGTGCAGGATATTAAACCTTGAATGGGTAAGGAATCACGTGGATGAGGCTGTTCTGTGCTTCTGCTGAAGGCTGCCCATTAGGAAACAGTCTAGGTGGGACATGAGGGAGAGGGAAGCAAAGGTAACCTGGAGGGAAAATGAGTCATCATTTTATTCTTCATTTTTATTTGCAGAATGAAGTTACAGTGTGTCAAGTTAAGCTTGTATGTGCTGCCAGCAGCCTGAGCTATGTTTCCATTTCTGTCATTGAGTTATCTTAGTAGAAGTTTCTGTTTCTCCAGGTGTGTTGATATTTGAGGATGTTGTGATAGTTACTGTGTGAAGATGACACTGCAAGTTGTTTTCTTAGTGAGAGAACCTGGAGAAGGTGTTGGGATACAAGCAGAGAATGATTCCTCTGTCCCCTGTAATAACAGCTTTGGCTGGCTTGTTTTTCTAGGATCTCAAACCTAAGAGATTAGGCAAGAGGGGTGTGGGAGTTAATTTGTACTTTGTTCTGATACAATTTGTTTCCTCTATCTTTAATGCATTTCATTGTGATCCAGATAATGTAAAGTATGGCTGTCACCGGGGGCCTGTTCAAGGCCACTCAGCGATAGTTCGGGAGTGACCCTGGCATGGCGGGGGCTGCAGCTTGCAGTTTCCCCAAACACAGGGTTTCCTCTGGCGGCTTTTTTAGTGCTGGCTCCTCTGGATGAGAGCGAGCCCCAGGCCGATGTCATGGGTGTAGGCGAGAATAAAGGCCAGAGAGAAGGGCCTTGGTGTGATTTCCAGCTCTTTTATTCCCGGGGAAAGAAGCAGGGAAGGCAGGAAAGCATCCAGGGATCCGGGAGAGGTGGTGCAAGAATCAGGAAGAGCTGAAGGCTTCAGGGACCAAAGACAAGCAAAGGGAAAATGCAGGGATATTTATAGGGACACAAGCAGAGGAAAGTAACCAATTGGGGTACAAGGATTTACATGTAATGAATAGTGAACCAAACAGCAACAAAGTTTCTAGAACTTAACCTTTTACAGAACATGAGGTAATACAGTAACTAACCAATGAACGGAAATATGTAAACTAAGCTGAAAGGGATGCTGGGCATGAACCAAAAAGCTCACCCTAACAAGGAGTGGGACTCAGAGCGTAGCAGGCTCAGGCTGTTCCCACTGGTCTTGAGCTGCTGTGGCTTTTGCCACATATGTTGCCACAGTAAAGATTGACTTGGAAATGTCTCATTGACTGATCTGGTAAGGAGAAAACAGCGTACAAAAATGTTTTGTAGAATAGTATAACAGCTTCAGTGGCAAAGAACAACAGGCTTTGTTCTGCTCCAGCATCTGCCAAATGAAGTAACTGAAACTCCTGCGTATTACACAGCATAAAAGAAATGGAATAATACTGTTAAGAGTGTTATCTTTGGAAAATGACTGCACCTCACTGAAGCATGACTATAATGATGGGGAATTATGCTGCTAAAACATACCAGTTTTGTGGCACAGTCACTAAAACATATACTCTGTGGTGTTCTTTGTCAAGGCTTTATTGCAGATCCTCTTGTATTAACATATTGTCATGAGGCCAAAATTGGCATTGTCTTTGTCTGGAGCATTCTGAAGGGAAACCACACTTTGTCCTGCCCTTTATCTAGGGCTTATAAATGAAAAAGCACTTAGTAGGATTTGTAGTTCTCATTAAATAATTGTGATACTGGATTTATCTTGTCCTATGGGTAAATGCTGCTTGTCCTCTCCATTTCTTTGCAGAGTGTTTCAGATGAAGCACTCTCAGGACACAGCAAATGCTAATGCTGGTAGAATTATATTTTGAAGGAAATGAGACAAGACTGTTTTATAACTACTTTACTGCTTGTCGTAATGACTAGCTGAGTACTGTGGGTATGAATGTGACTGTTGGCCACTTCTTTATATTTTCTGACCCAGAATGTTACCAAGGACCAGCTATTGAAAATTAAAGACCTTTTGATAGTGTTCTCTTAAACGTTATTTTAATGGCAGCAACCTGTTGATGCCCATAGCTCCAGTCCACTTGTAAAGTATCTTCTGTCTTATCATCTCTAGTGCTGGATGCCAGGTGATACAGTGATGATGTATTGACTTCCCATGATTTGAAGACTCCATTCATATTTGCATATTAATAAATTTTTAGGTGGAATATTTTTGAATTGTGCCCTCAATTTAATCACTCACTGCATTAGCTTTGAGGAAAGGGCCTTGTTTTGCTCCTGGAAAATAAATTACATTGTATGTACTTAGCTGGGAGTTGTTAGGGTGGTGTTCTCTGTGCTCCAGGGATAGTGGCAATGCAGCCTGGAGCCCTGGCAGCCATTGCAACCTGCAGCTCAGCATCTTGCTGCAAAATGACAAGCATGCTCACTGCTCTTTCATGGAGACTAAATGTCTTTGGTGATTTTATTCCCCTCGTGAAAAATGAAGTGATTGCAGAAATATGATTTCATTATGCACACAAAGTAAGGGAAGGTTGTTGTTTAGTACCTGCTTCGCTGTAGGAAAATGTGTCTGATTGCAAGGGCTGTTACGTGGGGCAGCTTGCTAGAGTAGTTTTTGGGATCATAATGTAAAAGCTAAAGTGGTATGATGCTAATAGGGAATGACTTACTTGTGGGAAGATTTCATGTTTCCACTGCTGCTCTGACATTTTCTCAAATGGCCCCTGTACCAGCCCAGGCCAAGGAAAGCAATGCCTGGTGCTCCCATCTGCAAGTCCTAGACCCTTAAGAGTAGGAGTTCCAAGGTCGTCTTGGAAAAGGAACTATTTATCTCAATTTTTCAAAAGTAAGTGTAACGTCCTCTCCATTCTCCTGTACTCTCCATTTGTTTTCTGTGTGTTTAAAATTAAGCCCTTTCCCCTGAATCAGTGTGTTTTACCACCTTCAGTGCTTGGGGCACAAAATGTAAATTTTGTTCCTTCAGCCTTTTCATATAGTCATGATAAATACAACTTCTTTAAAGAATAGTAAGAGCAGAAACTGGGAGGAATGGAGAAGTATGTTATATATTTTAAAAGGAAGTTTACTCACCCCTGTTTGAGAAGAAATAGGCAAGTCCCTTGGGACTTCCTTTCCCTCCTACTCTGCAATCTTCAGACAGGCAGTACAAGAAACTGGTGATAGTTATGAATAGGTTTTGCTGTATCTTCTCATTCCCCTTTATTCCTCTTTACCCACTTGGCTTGCACATGCTGATCTCTTTTACTGTCATAACACTCTACCCCCTTGCACTGATCTCTGTTTCTTATTCCATTTGTCTTTCACCTTTGCCTCCAGGCCTCCTTCCAGTCTTGTTTTCTGCCCCTTTCTCCTTAAAAGTGAGGGCGCACACTAGGGTGAACTGCAGGCATAGAGGAGCTTGCCAGAGAATTCAGACAGACAACAGACTGCCTCCCAACACCTTCCTCACAGAAACATCAGTAATGCCAGTTCTCTGTTTTTTTCCATCTTGTTCTGTTTCCATGTTGGACATGAGTTATAGCCAATGGAAAAGCACATAAAGATCTGGTTTTCTGGCTTCATATCACTTTCTCCACTCCCACATTTTCAAAGAATTTCTCTCTCACCTACTTGCAAAGGGCTCCAGTAACCCAGTAACTCTTGGAGAACTATGAAGCCTTCAGCCATTTTTTTTGCTGTCTACAGAGACTTGAAGCATCCCAAAATTCCTCTAGAGGAGTATTTTCACTTGGGCATGAACTAGCCCTAGGGTTAGCCCTAGGATGTGAATGACAGAAAATTGTGTTTACTTTTTGGTGCCAACATTGCAGTTCTCCCCATCTCTTTCCCATACTCACAGTCCAGGAAAGTCTACTCACTTTTGGCATGTTCTGTATCCCTGGGGGCTTGTGGAGAGAAGAGGGTGTGTTGTGCTGGCAGGAGCAGCATCTCGGGTAAACCTTTGTAAGAGCAAGGCATTACTAATTTCAGTGCATGTTACAGACATCTCTCTACATCTAATGATTATTTTATATATTCTGACCTTTATTTCATGGTCTTTATCACCATGATATCTTAGTGCTGAAAGATTTTTGGCTTTGTAAGCTTCAGATATTGATTTTTCCTCTAACTGCCTCCTCTGATTCAAGGAAAAAGAGAAATATGTAATTTTAACTAGTGTAACTCATATCACAGCCAGATTCAACATTAATCTACTAGATAGGCATACATCAAATATTGCCTTTTAATACCCTTATCAGTGCTTTTAATGTGCTTCTTTGTTCTGCAAGCTCAATATATGAGGATTTTTAAAAAACATTCTTTCAAAAATAGAATGTTAAATGGCATTTCATGTTGATTCTTAGCACTTTAATGGGTGTCTGTTATCAATAGCAACATCCTGGAGGCACCCACTGAAACCACACTGCCCACACCATTGCTTTAACTGGAACACTGCTCATGCTTCTACTGTGGACATGATGTTAATTAAGTCAAGTCCTTGGATATCTTATACGAATCCAGATTCTGCAAATAGAAGTGTCAGTGCTGCTGGCAGGGAGCTGGATGTGAGGTCTTTTCTTTGTTACGTTGTGCTGCATCCTTGGGTGGAGACAGCGGAAGTCTTTGTTTCAGTCTGTTCCTCCCCAAAATAAGCTGAGTGCTATCCAAGATTTGACATATTTTAAAAGTATTAATCAACCTTCCTAATAGTTGCTATTCAGCTAATCACACTCAAAATGGCAAATGGTTGTAAAGATGTCAAAGAGATATGCAGAACACCCACTGTTTGAGCTCTTCCCATTCTCATTAAAATAAGCTCTTATGGCCCAGCTAGTGTAATCATGTGATAAAATACTCAAATTAAGAGCATTTAATAAAAAAACATGGTGGGGAGCTTTGTTAAAGATCTCTTTAGTGTATTTTTGCATTCATGTTGAGGACATTAGAAGTAATTTAATCATTGCCTGATTATAAGAATGTTAGAAATAATGGGATCATTGCCTTATCACACGTGCGCTAATTCAAAGGCTCATTATTTATTTGTCAAGCATTAAGCATCAAATCAATTTGGCTTGATACTTGAAAGCAGGAAACTTAAGACAAAATTTGAAAGAAGGATTAAAAAGTAACATTAAACCTAACAACAGCAGAAAAATTTTGTTTGTTGGAGTCAAGTCATGCCTGGAAAGAGATCACAGAATAGATGGATCAAGTCAGTCTTAATCTAATGGTAATATTCTGTGGAATGAATGGATTATGGGTTTGGACAGAGTGCTGTTTTCAATGTCTCCCACATCTTTAGTTTTCTTGTGATCTGTAGCTAGGGTTACTTTGAGGTTTCCAAACAAACCTTCTTCACACTTACTCTTCCTTTAATGAAAATATTTTTTGCCGCGGGTAGAAAGCGTGAGTAACTCGGAGCCTTTTGCATCGGTCTCATTTTCCTAAATGAAGTGACTTTGGCCTCATATAGTCTCCAATCAGAGGCGAGCCGGGCATCGGAACTCCCACAGAATCTAGGCTTAGTTCACTCACAGGGGTTTAATTTATGCAGGGAAGCAAAGAGACGAGAAAGGGTTCTTTTCTGCTTATTGCCAGCAGGATTTTATTCACTGGAGCATGGTGCGGTAAAGACAAAACAAAATGGAGGTCAGGGTGTGTTATCAGATGGAGGCGAGGGGAGGGCAGTCGGGAGAGCCAATCACTGCGGAGGACCACAATGATTGACAGGGGCGCCGGCCAGTGAGCCAGCTGTCCGCACCTGTCATAGGAGCCAATGAGATGTTCCCCTGGGCGGGGACAGCCCCTGCTGAGCCGGGCTGTGCCACCCCAGCTGCTGCGTGGGGGGGGAAAGGACCGGCACTGCATGGGGGGGGAAGGACTGCGCCCCCCACCCTCCCCCCGGCCCGGCAGGGCTGGGCCCGGTCGCAAGCCACGCCCAGAGGCACCACAACAATTTTCCTTTTTCACTGGTCTAAAAACTGAATACTATCATACACAGTCACTATAATACAATCTATATTTCAGTAGTTTTGGGGGTTTTTGTGTATGTGTGATAAAATAGGGCTGAATTTCAAAAGCCCAGAGTTCAGTGAGTTGCTCTCCTTTTTCTGTAGCGGTGTGTCTACGTGGTCCTTTGTTTTCACTGCAGAAATACATTCTTTTGTGTGTAAAAGCAGATGCAGAGAATGAACGTTCCAGAAACTGGATACCAAGCCCATCTGAAGGGGGAGAATAGGACAAAAGATGAATTCTTTAATGGTGACTTTGATGGAAATGTATCATTTTCCCCCTAAAGAGCAAAGAGTTTCACTTGGGTCAGGAAGGTTTTTCACAATGTTAGAGAAAAATGGAGATATCAGTGTTAATTACGGAGGAGTGATGCTCTGCTGCTATTCCTTAGTGGAGTTTTTGTTGGCTGTGTTTGAGGTCTTGATTGTGTGAGAAGATGGTTTAAAAAGAAAAAGAAAATCTTGAGATGGAAAAAGATCTTGAATTTTGCAAAACCAATTCCTTTTCCTCTGAATTATCTAGAAGCTCTCCAGTTTGCCTGTTCACAGATTGGACAGCTTACAAACCTACTGGGTGGACAGTTCACATCTCTCTAAGAAGCAGAGGAGTCTCTGTCTCACTTCTCAAACTTCTCCCTTTTTCAGTAGTTCTGCAGGATTCAGGGTGTCCTTACCTCAGCAGCACTGCAGGCACACACTGACTGCAGTGTGTGACCAGCTGGGCTGAGCCTCAGGTGTGACAATGACCTTTTCCAGAGCCATCCAAGAGCCCTGGCACTGCTGAGCAGCCAGGCATTGGACTTGCTTCTGTGGCTTTCAGGCTGCAGCATCTTCCTTGGGTCCCAAGGATTGCCTGGTTGCCATAAGAAGCACAGGAATACGTGAGGGTGTTAAGTCCCCTGCATATTTAAAGCTTACTGAATTAATCTTACTTAATACAAGCTGTCAGACAACATTACTATAATTTATTTACATAACTTGAGGAATTTACTTCACATTAATTTAACCTTGCAGAATGTGTAACGTGTAGTTGTGCTGCTGCCCTCGGTTTCCTGGAGACAGCCCTGCTCAAGTGTTTCTCAGTTTGTGATTGATTTGTCTTCTAGTTGCTAATGTGAGGGGTGAACCTAAACACTGTTGTTACAAAGATCTGATATTTGGAGCTCTCTTTATTGTTGCACTTATTGAATTAAATGAACTGCTCTGCCTTGTACTTAATTCAATAAAAAATGTGTTCTAATTAGATTCTTTTCCTCCTAAAGCAACACCCACAATTCTGACCTTGTTTTATACAAAGTAAAAATCTGTACTTTTAAGGAGGAAAACCTATATTTTGTTCAAGTGCTTTTTTGTGTGTATTAAGAGGCTGATTTTTTTTTCTCAGTTCAGATGGACACCATGTACTGTTACTTGTAGGTGGTGTGTTCATGTTAATATAAACCCCACTTCTGATGAAGCACTTAAAATGTTCATGTCATAAGAAAGCGGAAATGGATGGGTGCCTGCAGCCGTTGGTTCTTCTCTCTGTGGGCAATGTTGTTATACAGTGTCTTAACCTAAAGGATGCTGTCTTTTGATTTCATTTTAAAAAAACCCCAAACCTGATTCTTCTGTAGCTTCCCCCATTCCAGTTGTCTGCAAAAGCTCTCAGTATTGGGGTTTATGCCTGATCTAAGAGGGAACTTAGATTCTCCTGCTCTCCAGGTGATTTGAATGTTGACATGTTATAAAAGATCTATAGAATATATAGTTGGAATTGCTATTGCATTTAAAATTCTAATATAAAATACACTTTTATAATTTATTAGGGACAAACTTGGGGAAACTGGCCTGTTGCCATACTGTCTTGTGTGGTCTTCTGACATGTAGGATTTATCTCCTAAAACACAAGTTTGACCTGGAGAAACAAAAATGAACTTGTGTTTTAAGGGCCAAGGGCACCAGGTGATGTCTCCTTCAGGAAACCTGTTACTTATTTCTGCTTTTAGGGGTCATGAGGGGGAAAGGGACAGAAACGCATTCAGGGTGCACCAGTTACCAAAAGAATGACCCAAAATAGCAATGATTCGGCATCTCCTTTCCAGATCAGAAAATCCTGTCACCTTGTTAGAGACTGTGGATATTAAATTTACCTTGTCTGAGGTGCACACTGAGGAGCGAAGGTCCATTTAATAGAACCAAGAGGTCGCTTGAAGCTCAGAAGGCTTCTCAGAAGGGAAAAATACTCTCACTGCAACAATAAAAATAAGAATTCATGTCTGTACTGGTCCCAAATGTCTCAACAACATGAAAAAGGGCCCATTTCTGACAACATGTTGGCTCCTCTTGTCTCTTGAGGTAAGTCCTGTGCTGGACTCTCCACTCCCCTTCTCCTCCAGATCCCTGTATCCCCTGATAGCAAGGAGCTGGCTCTAAGGCAAGAAAGCAAACTTTGTTGAAATGGAATAAACAATAAAGCGGATAAGCTTTTGCAGAAATTAATGTCACTGTGATCAAATTGTGTGCATTCTCATGAAGGAAACCTTTCTTTTTTTGTTCTTTTGCTGCATAGGGGAGAGGCCAGATCCTGCTTTTATTTATGGCATGAACAGAGTGGTTAGTCCAGAGGAATTTTGCCTCTGATGTAGAATTTTTATGACTTTTAATGACTCAACTGTAGAGCCCACCTGTTGTTTCAGAATTTTACAGTCAGACTGTTTCTTTGTCACAGGAAAAGAGGGCATGGAACTATTTTTGGCCTTGTTCTCTGAGCCACATTGTCTTTCTGTCCATGCCATCCATTCCTTCTTCCCGCTGGTGGCAAGTTCAAGGAGAAGCCCAGGCCTTCAGAACAGGCTGAAATGTTTGCCTTAAAAGTACCTGATCTGTTTTATGGAGGAGGAGGTGGAAGATTGAGAGGCACTGTCTCCCTCAAATTGCTGAATGGAAAGGTTTCCTCATGCCTTTCCCTGCCGTTCTCGCAGCCTCATCTTGGGGGTGCTCCCCTGAGGGAAGACAGTGTGCAAAGGTAGAAAAATAATTCCAAAATACAAGCAGTCATCTTTTCTGGTTGAACAGAAATGAAAACTCTTTTCTTTTCTAATTTTGGAACAGCACCTGATTTCTGAGGGAGGAGAATACTTTTTTAAAAGGACAAACAAACATTAAGGGAGAGGCAGACAAGATGCGGTTTCACAGCAGCTCTGCTGGGGTCAATGGCACTGGAGCAGTGCTCCATTTGATGGCATGACCCATAAAGCTTAGCACTGGGGAAGAAAATGATGTTGCAGGAGAGAGATTTATGTTTGCAATTCCTTAAAGCGATTTTATTGTGTTCTTGTTGGGTTTTACCATATTAGTTCAGTTGCAGCCACTGCTGTTTATGGACGTTTCCCTTAGTAGCAAAAATGTTGCCACAACTTTGTTTCTTGCAAGTCACTTGTCAGGAAAGATTAATGAAGTTTCTGCTCATCAGGATAGCACTTAAATGCTTAGCTATCCAAAGGTGCCCTGCATGATAATTTTGAATTTCTTCTTTCTGTTTCATTTTCCCGTCTGTTCAATTCTGTTCTGTAAATGTCTGAGTTAATTTTCATTATTTCTCTGTCTGTTCTAGTTAAAATCTTGATTTTCTGTGTGTCTTCTGCAGTTCTCTAGAGCATTATTTAACACCAGAATTAAAGGGGTGCTTGCCAAGTCTTCTACCAGAAAAGAGAGCACTGTTCCTTTACTTTCTCCTAATGACCTTTTAGCAGGATGTGCCACAGCTCTTTGCACCCATCCATGTGTACTGCATGGCTATTAATTAGGGTAAACCCCTTCCTTTTTCTTTCAGCTTTTCAAGTAGTTATTTCATTTAAAACACATTAACTACATATGTAACTCATGCTAATGATGTCATGTTGTCCTCATGCAAAATTTTAAATTCATAATATTCTTTTCCTTATTAGAAGAGTAAGTATCCTTTCAGTATGGTACTCCCTTGTTTATTTTGAGTGTAATGGAAGTATAGATTTATTGACATACATATGTACTGTGCCATTTATAGCTCGATATTTTGCAGTATCTCATATTTTGGTTAGAAGGCAGTGTTGCTTCTGCTGATCAAAGGAAAGATAGACTTGAAGTTCTTTTCATAGTCTTGAAATCTATAAGACTTACCACGGAAAGAGTTCTTGTGAGAAACCTGTTGTGTTAGGTGCTGAGAGCCTTGTCTTACAGTTAGTTCAGAAAGCAACCCAGGGAGGTTATAGGAAATAACATGATGTTTCCTGAAACATTATATAGCTTTCACATCTTATCCCAGTGTGCGTAGGATCTATTTTCCTCCTGCTCCATTCTGCAGCTTTGTGCTGAAATCATCTGGAGTATAGCACTTGAATTTATTATTTTTTGAAGAGCCATATTAACAAGGGGCTGGGATTTAAGTAATTAGAAGGAACAAAAAACATTTTGAGCTTTGTCATGTTTTGGGCAAAGAAGTATTTTGAGAGGACCAGTTTTTTAAAGCAGACAGCTTTGAGGAAGTTGCCATGTGTAGCAATTATGTATTGGTAGACTTCATGGCTTTAACTATGCTGTAAAGCTTTAGAATTCTTTTCCTCATAAAAGTTTTTAGCTTTCATTCAGAACTAGGATGTGCAAATCACCAGGGCTGATTAATGAGCCAAGTGTAATAGAAACAGGTTGAGAATAGAAGTTATGAGTGTTAAGAGAATACAATACCTTTGTTCAAATATTTAAACTGTAAAACTTAAGGACAGCACTTGTTCTACTGCATGTAAAGGATGTTGGAAAAAATGACATTTGGGTAAGGAGTGGCACAAAGAAAGTCTCAGACTTTTGATATCTGCCTGGGTGACTAAGGGAAGCAAATGTTTCTCCTGTTGAAGGACCAGTGATGGGCCAAGTGTACCTGTAAAGAAGGGCCTGTGGGGCAGGCAGGATGGCACTGCCCAGGCTTTGCGTTTGACTTTTAGGCATTAAGGGGCAGGGAAGGGTTTTGTAGCTTCTTTCAGGTTCTGTCACAAACAGTTTTTTAAAGTGTGATAGTATTCAAGGTGTGGTGTTGAAGATGAAAACAGCCACAGAGGTTTCAAATTCAGCCCATCTGCCCAGCGTGGAGTGAGGTACCTTGGCTTTTTCCATGACAGAGGTACAGCTGATCCATTATCTCTAGGAATCCTTCAAACTGCATCCCTGTCCAGTTTGACCACTGAGATACTGTGAAGCCCTGCTTGAAACCTGCACCTTGTATTGATTGTTTCTTTCTCTTTTTCCCCCTTTCCTTTGGAGGGAACATAATAGCAGTTCAAGGAAGTAGGAAATCAAATCCAGATACAGGAGAGGAGATGAGCTGTTAGAATTTGATGATAATAGCTGGCACAGACAGGAGTGAAGATAAGCTCTTTATAAGAATAAAGGTAATATACATGAGCATTTCATAAAGTGATTATGGTACAGTCCAGTGGTGTCCACAAGGCAATTCTCATATATGTTTAACTTCTATTAAGTGTTCCTCTATACTACCTGTTGTATTTGTTCTTGAATTCTGTGTTAATTTAAGTCTCCAGATTTGCTTCCATGTGAAAGTTGGTACAAGATTGGCATTTAAAAGGAAAAGCACCAGAAGCTGGCCATGGTTTAGTGAATAAAACTCCTTTTTCCTTAGTTTGATCTTAATTAGGAGTGGCTGCATGTCTCTATAAGCATGTGATTTTGTAACATTTACCTGATTATTTCTTACTGTTTTTACTAATGCAGAGGAAAAGGACTCAGGGGAAGTCTAGATGGAAGTGAGCTCTTGCACTGGTATTGATAGTCTGATGTAACTTCCCTGGATTTTCTTCCCAAGGCAACCAAGTTACATTTTTAAACATTAGGTGGTATGAGTCTTGTGCACTCTTTCCCTTCAAAGACAAACTCTTGAGGACATTTGGAGTATTGTATGGCACTTACATACAGATAGAATATTGCTTTTCAAAATGATGTCATAGCTCCTGTGTGCTATGAGGACATTATTTGTTTTTATGAAGGGTGGATTACTTTCTCTAAGACATAAAGACTGACATGTGGGATTTATTTTCTAAAGAGTTAATATAAATGAAATGCTTAAATAAGTTTGTATTTTCAAAGCATGATGAAGTATGAGGCTCTCCTTTTCCTGCTGACTGCTTATTCAGCTTCTTTTTCTTTCAATTAAAGAGAAAAAAAAGATAAATTTCTCTTTTATTTTTGCCTACTGATCCTTATGGTGGTTTCTAGTTTGGTGGCATGAGTGAGGACATCATCCATTTCTTACTAGAGAAGTTTGCTTCTCCTCCCTTTTCCTGGCGTTGTCAAAGGGGATCATGTCTGAGTAAAGATTATATTTAATAAACTTCAATATCTACCATAACCTTCTCACTTTCTAATCTGTTTTTCCTTTAGTTATTTTCTGTAAACATTGACATTACCTTTCAGAGTTTTTTCCCCAGTATACTTGTGGAAGGTATACTTTTGTTTTTGCCTATCTAACTTTCCCCTTGGAAACAGACTATGCCCTTGCTAAATTCAGACATGCTGGGGTTAGACTGAAAGTGTCTGAAAGGACTATTCTCTGCTTAAGGAAAGAAATTAAACTTTCACATTGGACTCGTTGTGGCAGCAGGAGAACCGTTTAAATTGTTTTTACTGCTCCGTTTTCTTATTATGTCTCGATTCTAGTTTGTTTGCTTCATCTTTCAGATTATCTTGAATTCTTTTTTCCTGTTTACTAGCTGAACACGTTTCTTTGTAAATAGAACATTCTTGCACTCAAGTCAATGACTCTTGAATTTTCAGAGTGCCTGTTACAAGTTGCTTTCAGCTGAAGAGGTCACAGCAATATCACAGATGCACAGATTGCTACCCGATTAATACAATTATCAACATGGAGAAATTATTAGTTGAGTGTTTCCATTTGAATATAGCTTTTACTTTAATGCACATTTTGAAAACCATATTTTAAGGAGACAAGTTTAAATTGAAAATGTTCCCAAGGAATGATTTCTGTCTTTTGTGCAGATCAAAGTGGCAAAAGCCATTTAACAATTTGTCTGTCTTTGATGAAATCTAATGGCTTTTCTGCATTTCCCTAAATACAATAACTGGACACAAGTCCATTATTTCTTGTTAATGCTGTAAAAGCCAGTGTTGTATTACTTAGCGTTCTTAAGACTTTTACAATGAAGATTTTTATTATGTCACATATACAAACAATTATGTTTGACAATTTGGATGCAAAGTTGAATTGGCAGCCACTTCAGCATTCTCACCAATAAAAACATTAAGCATGTCTATTAAAAATGTTTCTTCTGTAATTTATTTTTCATAAGCTTTCAGCTGTGCCACAAAAGCCTCCTATCTCTTTTACAGCTAATTTCCTGCAGACCACTTTGCAATTTAGACGTAGAAACTCTGTTTGTGATGAGTTTGTCATAAAAGAAGGGCCAAATTCTGATGATATCAAAAGGCCAGAATTAGGTAGGAGCTTTCTGGAGATGTGTAAAACAAAATTTGATGTACCAAGGCATAGCTTAGTCCTGATGCAAAACCATTCTGAAGCCAGGGAGAGTTTGGACTTGCTGTGGCTGTGCTGCTGGGGAATGGCTCCGTGGTGTTTCCTGCCCTGGGGCAGCTGGGGATTCCAGCAGCCAGCCTGGCAGGGCCACAGGGGAGTAGCTCAGCAAATACAGTTCTGAACATTTTGTTTATTTACCTGTGTCATAAGGTAGAATATAAAATGGTAAAACAAGCCAAAAATTATTAATCTCAACCAAGAAAAAAAAATTCAAACGTACATTAAGCTGAGGACTTTATTTTCCCTACATGCACTGTGGTGAGTTAGCCTTTCTAGGTCAATATTAATTTTTATAAGTTATCCTTTTCTTTGATAAATTATTTAAATAGGACCACATTTCAGTGTGTGTTCATCAGTGAATAGCAACAGAATAATATAGAGAAGAGTTCTAATTCATACTCTTGTCCTGTATATGTGTGCTAAAGAATACATAAAAATATATGCTATAGTCTTCTAAACAAAGTGTATGGGTATAAATATGATTGTATATTCAGTACAAGAAAAATGAAAGATTTAATTGTGATATATGAACCTATTTATCATGCGAAAAGGGGAAATAAAAAGCTCCAAATACAATGTTTATTGATGGAAACATTTATTCACATATTTCTAGATGAGGAGAGGTGCAAATTCAGTATCCTATCAGGGTACGTATGCTAAGAAAAAATATGTGCTGATGCTGTAAGTGTTACTGAGTCAATTTTACTTGTGAGGATATTGATTTAATTTTGCCCACTGGAACAACAGTGTGATCCAAATGAAACACCCCTATTTGTGGCTGGGAGTCTTCTATATGAAAGCAGATGATGATCAGGCTGATGTGTGGGCACAAAGCAGTTACCTGAGAACTGGATGAATAATCCTCCCCAAATAAAAGGTATGCCTTGGTGTGTTAGTTATCAGCCATTTTCACATAAAACTCCAGCAGTCCCCATTAGCATGTGTCGACTTACAAGAATGTTTGACAGTAGTTTGAATGTTAAATGTAAGAGGTCTTTTTAAAGCAAAATCATATATCATGTGTTTGCCCCAGAAATCTGCCATTCAGAGTTACTTATTATAAGTTATGATGGTTCTGTTGGGAATAGATTAAGAAAGATGAAATGTAACATTTGGATACTGGAAACATCTCAACTGCAAAACGCTGCAAATAAGGAAATTACAGAGGCTGGGAAGCTATTCAGAATATGTGCTTGAATAGTGAATTCTTTTGTGTAGGTAGCAATGTTTTCTTGGATACCCTGCTGTTAGAAACAGGCATAAGATGTATTTAATAAATGAGCAATTAAAAACCCTTTCTGATGATTTAGTTAACAGGTCAAAAATACAGTGAGCTGCTCTTTGTATACGCCTGCCTAAGAAGCAATAAAGTGGTAGAGAAATTTGACTATGGAACCTGGACTATTGCTTTGCTTTGCATCTCACAGAGGGTTACAATTGTAATTCTGAACTGTGATGATCAGTTCCTGCAGTCAGACTGTTTGGAGAAGACAGAGTAGCAGAGGGAGCTGGGTGCTAGATGGTTCCTTCCAAGTCTGTTTCCAGATCTTCAGTCCCACATCTTCACACCTCTCAGGGCATTCATCCTTCCGTGCCCTCTGTCTTAGGCACTGCCCTAACAAATGGGGCTGAAAGAACACTTATACATGTCTCTGAAGCACATGTTCCTAAATCTCTGTGAGAAGAGGGGAAGAATATTTTAAAACTTCAATGAGAAAATGCTTCACTCACTGTGTACTTCCAGCTGGTTCCCTTTTCTCAGCATGCTATGAAATGATCTTACTTCCAGTCAAACTTTTCCCAGTGGAAAGCAACAGTTTCATGATTTCTAATTTTATAAAATGTCAATAACAGAGTGCTCCAATAAATGAAATTTATTGATGATCACCTTTTTCTCCCTGTTATAGCATGTTTCAACTCAATTTCATAACAGTTTCTGGCTTTAATGTGAAATGTCAACAATGTTTCCAGCAATCACCTTATTCCTATTACTCACTAATCTAATTTTTACAAAGATCATTTCTGATGCCTTGTATATTTGTAATCTTTGTACATTTAGCCGGTGATCAAAGTTGTACAGCAATAAGCTATAGTTTGACATGGAGCAGTTTAAATCTGTTCAAGGTAATAATATCATTTGCTGATTAATTTGCCAATTCATTCAGTGCTCAATTCATATCACATAAATAATATCCAACAATCACTCCAACACTGAAGACATTTCTACTTAGCTCAATTGGTAAAGTTAGTGGAGTAAAACAGCACAGCAAATTGAATTTGTAGATGCAGGCATTGGGTTTAAAATTGGGGGAAAAGAGTTTCAATGTGGAACTGTAGTGCCATCTGTATTTGTAAGAAGAAATACTTTTATTGTGGTTCCTTGAAAACTGAATCAGAGATACAGTTCCCAGGGGAATTGTTAAAGATGTGTCTGTGCTGTGTCTGCCTGAGCTGCTGTAAATATTTAATTTTTCTTATGTATGTAATGACATCAGATGATGGAGAAAACAAATGCTGAGGAAGAGAAAAAAGAAAAACAATGGAAGTGTTCTGCTGCATTTCGTCTACTGCATGTAAACCAAAATTCCATAATCCTCTAGAACATCTCGTGGTCGAATGGTCAGTGGAAAGTTTCCTTCAGTGCTGCCCTCCACCCCCTGCGGTTCTGACCTTCCAAAGTGCTGTCTGATGGCTGAGGAGCTGCCAAGCTGACTTTTTCCTTAAGAATTCTTTTTATCCTTGTAAGAAATACAGAAGTGCTGTGAACAGATCAGCTATGTGCGTGTGTTTACTGTGCATCAGCAAACGATAGAGTGATCTCTTCAGTGTTCAGATTAAACACTTAAATGCTATTAATTTAGGAGTCTGGGACTGAAACCTATTTTTTCATTTTAAAAGAGTGGTGTTTTTTTTTCCTAAAGCTTACCAGCATTTATAAAAAAAAGCATATGCAATGACTTCAGGGTGAGGATATTGTGTGTGGTCTTTCATATGGGTCCGTCCTTAGAATGATCTCTACACACTGTCAGCAACAGGGGAGGTTTCTTCAGTCCTGATATCAGGATGGATTTCCTTACCATGTGGTCTGTCCTGTGTGAGCTTTCTGGCTTCAATACTAAGTTAATGATCCCTACTCTTTAGGTCAAATAAACCTTTAAGGAAGCTAAAGTATGGGGCCAAGAGTCAGTGTTTTCAAACACAGAGGGTTTATGGGAGTCAAGACTCTGGACTGGACCCAGATATTTTATATTACCTTCATAGACGTTTGTTTTAGATAACTTGCTTAAAAAGGAGAAGGGGTTTTGTATCTTTTTCTAGAAACTCTGTTGTTTTCCTTCCACAAAACACACCAGCGATTTCCAAGCTATTTTTTTAAAACAAAGGTGATTTTCTACAAGGATGCTGGCTGAAGTTCATACTTTTGAGATAAGCTTTTTCAAGAAGCACCTGCTGTGTGTGATAACTTTGTTAACTCTGCAGATTTAGAACTGGCCATTTGGTCAATCTCTCAGCCTTTTTAAAAAATATTTTGGGATTTCCAGCTATATTCTCTAGTTGAAAATCAGTATCAACATGTGTATGTCATGCTTCAGAGGCATCAGAAACAATTGAATAATCAGTATTTTAAATAATCTGAAGAGGTGATTGTAGCAGCGCGCTTGGCAGAAGCTGCTGCTTTTGAGCTGCAGGTTTTGGTGGGAAGAAAGCCAAGGCAATGCCCTCAACCTTCTTCCTCCAATATAGGAACCCTCTACCTGAGCTGTGGTAAAATCCTATATTTCTCTTGTGTTACCTGTATTCATACCTTAGATCCCATATACGGCTATGCCCTGGAAAGCTCTCCCCTCCACTGGTCACTTTGAACTACTCAGTTTCCCATTGGGTTTTTCCTGGTTCCACCTCTCTAAAAGAGCCCTTCAGGGCTTCCTCGGTCTCTTTCTTCTGGGTTACCCCAGCTGCTTGGATATCTCTGGACTCACTTCCTGGACCCTCAGAACGCAACACCAGATTCACAATAAATCGGCTGTTATCCCAGAGAAGAGCCTGGGGAAACTCTCATCCTAGAGGAGCCAGCAGAAACAGGTTACCTGCGGTAGCTAGGACTCTGTCCTTTGGGAGAGTTGTAAAACCATTGCAACTCATCCGGGCAGGGATTCCGCTCGCATTAAGGCGCTGTCACTACCTCGAGAGCCTCTGGGTTAAGCGCCTTTAGGTGATAGGTTTGAGATCAATGGAGAAACCTCACTTAGATTTAGCTGGGATTCTGACAAGTGAGGTTTTATTGTAGCAGACTGAGGGAGGAAAACAAAGGGAAAAGAGCTGTGAAACCACTAATTTGCACCTTTATAAATATTTAAATGCAAAACAAAACCTTTGTGGGTGTTTGTGAAATACATGGTGAAATCAAATCATCCCCACCAGCAAGGGCAGCTTTCAGAAGGTGCTTCTACACTCAGACCTAAATTGTGGTTCACATGAATCTGGTTCAGCCACCGGCATGCTGGGTTTGCTTTTTGAACGTTGATTTTCTAGTATAGCCTCTCCTTTTATCATCATCTGTGGTCATCTGTGTGGAAAACTTTTACTTACCTAAACTGCTGATAGCAGTTATCGATAGGTATCTGGATTTTGTGGAGGCAGTGAGCTGCAATGTCTATTGTGTGTATGCACAGAATAGATATATAATTTTGTGAATGAATGTATGTATGGCTGCTATAGCAGTCGTGCTCTTTTTGACTTTTGAAATATTTTGAAGTTTGTTTATGTTTCTAGTTATGAGCTCCTGTGTGTTTCTCCCTTACCTTGTGCTCTATATGCACATAGTGTTATCGAGAGTGGATTACATATCTAACTTGAATAAAAAATACAGAATAATTGCTGTCAAGAAGAAAAGTGAGATGGTTTAGAGGAGATGTTTTGACTTTTCCAAATTAAATGGACAGGTGGTTTCCATTTAAAACCTTTTTTCGTGTTATAAAGTGCTTAAAAGAAAATTATTAGGCATAAATCTGCATTTCTGACATGTCAAGAGAAATTATGTTATCAAAAGGAACTGTGCATCATGAAAATAGAAGATGTAATGCATCAAATGTGTGTAAATATCTGTCTATACATGTCTTTAGGGGATTTTTAGTTTGTGCCTAAGAGGCCTTGGTGAAAAATCATCACTCTTTAGTCAATGTCAAACACATTAACCATCCCCTGCTGTTTCCTGATATCTTCAATATTCTGGCCAAGTTCCAAACAGGTGGTTACATTCCTATGATTAAAGACTCCTCGAGTTTCATTGAAATGTGGTGCTCATTTTAGTTCCTCTCCTAAACTGGTACATTTCAGGCACATGGTGGGATTCCTGGGGCTGTCCTGTACAGGGCCAAGAGCTGAACTTTGATGAGCCTCACAGGGCCTTTCCATCACAGAATCTTCTGTGGTTCAATAAACTTCTATGCAATATTGCGCTGCAATGTTAAGTACCTTGGACTGACTTTGCCAGGCAGTGTAAGAGAAGTTTCAAAACTGCAATAGAGGGAGGAAATGCGGAACAAAGCGGGAACAGCAAATGAAGAAATTCTTGTGCTGGTGGGCTGATGTATCTAACAGGGATGGGCACTTACAAGTCAGAAAAACTGGCGAATTCATACAGGTTTTAAAATCAGACCCAAATAGTAGCATCAATCTAAAGTAACACCTTTTAATGTGCTAATTGGATATTTGTAAATTTTGATAAACTTCCCCCACTACACAAGAAATTTTGAATCTTCTTTCCTCTCTGTTTTCTACCTCAATAGACTTTCAGCTTGAATTTTCAACAGTGTGTTGTTGTGTGCACCAGGGAGAAAAATTTTTATTTCCTTGCTCATTAAATAAGCCATAAGAAGAAGAAACATAAGAAGAAACATAACCCAAATCAGTCTATTGCATTGAGTTCAAAGGGTCTAGAAAGTATGATGTAATTTTTAGAGGTGTGTATTTTTCTTATTAGACTTGTTCATCCTAAATCCTTTTGCTGTTACTTCTACTTCCATAGTAACCAAAGATACCCCAGAGAGGATCACTGAGATGCTTTCTAGATGCTGTACAAACACAAAAGAATGCTGAGCAAGTTCCATGACACTTTTGGGCTACAGAAACACAAACAACAAGGAAAAGATATGATAAGGAGTTAAGTGAGGGTTTGTTCATATGTAATTTGCTAAAAGGTTTAACAAGGGCAAATGTGAAGGTGAGTGAGGAGTTTCAGGGTAGGGGAGGGTGAAAGAGGAGAGCAGATTAAGAGGAAGAAAGCCCTGGGAATTTAATGGGTGGGGATCGGACAATGAGAGAGTTTGCCTCAGTGGAGTGAATGCAGAGTGCTGAATCTATGGTTCAGTTCCCTGTGCTGGTGGGGACTTTGGGGCCACCTTCTGGTACTCCCATAGCCCGTATTTTAAAGTATGGATCTGCTTAGTGCTCTGAGGCATAAAGTTTATTTCCAAAAGCATCTTGTTTAAAGAACATCTGCCTTGATTCTGAGTATCTTAAACTTGCTTGTGAAAACAGGAGTGTTTGATGAAGTGCTTGCTATCATTTGGTGGAACCAGTAGGCATTTGGATGCCTTTGAAAGCAAACAAACAAAACCACCAAAAAACCCCCAAACAAACAAACTAAACCAAAAATGTTTCCAAACCCAAACCAGGCTTGTCATCTTTCTGTTTAATCTGTAAAATGTGGATAACAATTGTTTGTTTCACCAGGAGTGTCCATACTGACAACAAACCATTTCAGATGATGTTGTATGATGTGTAGACATTCTAAGAGATACAGTACTTGTAAGAAAAATAGCAGTAGTCTATGAATTGGATAGAAATCATCCTTAGTGTCAGTCAGAGAGAATATTGCACTGGTTCCAGCCATACAGTAACAATTTCTGGAATAATGGCCGTAGATAACCCGGGTATGATTTTAAGACAGTAAGAGAAGAAGTCTGAAACATATCACTTAGTATTGCTGTCTTTTGATGTTTTGGGGATTTGGGACAGGGAGTGAAATCTTCTCTTATTCCTAAGAAAATTATTCCAGTGAGACCTATAATAATGCAAAGATAGCTCTCTCATTCACAAGGCTGGCTATCACACTTAATTAGCTGTTCACAATCCATTACGTGTTTTTGTTGGAAGCCTTTTCTGGAGCTTTTAAGTGCCATGCCAGAACCTGAAGACGTTTGCAGTTTTAATGGGTTTATATCAAAATGATAAATGAACTATGACTGATTATCTAGATTATGTTTAAAAACAAAATCCAAAATCTTCACAAAAAAACTGTTTCACAGCCCTGAGTTTCTCAGAAGATGGAATAAGTGCCCATAAAATTATATATGTGCATGTGTGTATAGTTATCAAGGGTCTAAACTTCATATTTCTGTTATTACTTTTGATGAAATTAACTTTTCAAGACTTCAGTTTTAATTTGTTAAAACAGCAAAGTGGCAGCGCATTTGGCTTTTACAGGTCCTCACCATCTGCTAGAACAGCAATGAACCAGCAGTGTAATCTTACTGTGTTGACAACTTAGTTAGGACTATTTGGAAATTGGAGAATTATTGAAATAAATATTCTGCTTCCCCTGGACAACCTATTGAAATTCTTTCCATCACTCATAATTTATCCCATGTAAAGTTGGGATTGAGTTTTGTGTTGAGGTTGCATGAATTAGCAGAGTTGCACAACACTTCTTCAGGGTCCTGGCAGTGGCCTGTAGGTGAAGTGGGAGGACCTTATCCAGGCTGCGGTAGTGCAAAGGGGATAGCTGTGTCTGTTTCTTCATCAGAACATTTATTGAAGATACACTGTAGGTGAACAAATGTGGGGTTGTTGATTCCCAAACAATAATACAGTATGGGGGAGGAGACCAATACTAAGCAAATTTCTACTGTAAAGACTTGTACTGTGCCCTCTGGAAGGAAAGAAAAGAGTTATATTTTTTTTTAGGAAGCATTTTAGAGTGCCCTAGAACACTATGAAACAAGAGCCTGGAGTATGAGGATTGGTCAATGAACGGGAAAGATAACTTAGGTAGAGATAAGATTCTGTTGCAATTTGTTTGGTATTACATTCTGACAGGATTCTCTCAAATTGCTCTAGAATTAAACCACTACAGATAAATTTAAAAGTCATGAAGTGACTTCTTTTAGTTTATCCAGCCATGTGTAACCTTCTAATTTAAGTAAACTCTGCTGCTACAGTAAGTGTAAATAAGATTGCACATATGTGACATTGATGGGGCTGGTGAGGATTAATCACTCTTGCCTTCTACAGTATCCCAATAGGAAATCAGGTGACCTTTTCCCTTTGCATTCCACTAGATTTTGCAAACATCAATAGATTTTACAATCATTCCAATTCATGTCACAGAAGAGCTTCCCATCTGCAAACAGCAAAATGGATCTGGCATTTGAAGTGAGCATCTTCCTCAAGATATTCTGTCCAAATCAGAACAACTGTAAAGTGCTATGGGTCAAGAGCTTGGCACACTGGCAGTAGAAACAAATGTTTGCAGCTCATCAGGACTTTAGACAGGGCTTGCTCTAGGGCAGGATGCATGATATGCTCAAACTATGGATGTGCAACATGGAAGTAATAATAAAATTCCAGATAGTGTTTACGGTTATTCATGCATTTCAATGAATTTGGTTTGTTCACACACTGAATCTCTTCTTTTGTACGTTAATCTTCTTAGCACATGTATCATGATTAAAGATTTTACTGACCTGGCCAGCTCAGAAAGCAAATGTTAAGCTTGCTTGTTTCGAACGGTTTTACAGCAAATTCCAGCATTGTTTCCTGTCAGCATTTGAAGCAGGAGCTTCATTTATAATCATTGGATTCTTTCCAACTAAGTAGAGGAAGAAGTGTCAGCTTCACTTTTGCTGTATAAACAGTAGATTGAATTTCAAATATATGATATGTCAGAAGTTGTTTGGTAGTGTCAAATAAAAATAAACCAGTCAATAGTTAAAGGAGCTTAAAAGAATGTGTTTGACATCACTGAATAAGCCCCTTGGAACAGAGGTGGTTGGCTGAAGAACTGAATGATTGATTAAGCTTTTACATTGTTTGTTGAGCATTGCCAGTGACACAGTAGTGTCCTCAAAGCTCCGAGTGAGTGCCAGTATATTCACTAATTTCCTTGGGCCAGTATCAGTCACGAGCTCCAGCTGATCCACACAGGGAACACACCCACAGAACTCTGGAGTATCAGGCCCCAATGACACTGACCATCATGAGAGGGTGTTCAGTGTTTGCAGTGACCACTGGCACCCCTGGTGCTCCACAGAGGGCACAGACAGCTGTTCCAGGTGTCACTGCATGTTGTATGTAGGAGGACATTGACTTTCACTATTAAGCAGCATTTGAGACCTAGGTACACAGAGCTGATTGTGTAACAGATGACTTGATATTTTCAAGCTTGCAGGTGTAGATGGAATGGGGAAATAAAAAGTAATTCATGCAGTTATTTGACTTCTCTACACTGGATCAAGGTACAAACTATTTATTTTTCTGATTAGGAAGACATGACTGTGGTAAATGAAGAAAAAGATAAATTAAAAATTTCCATAATACAATAAATCTTTTCTTTGTGATCTGAACTGCCTCATCCCCAGCTTGATAATGTTGTTTGCCCATGGTTAAGGATATGTTAGAATATGGTTGTAACTATTTGCCATGGCTGATTGTTAGAATGAGAGATAAAGCATTTGCATATCATATAATCAGAAATTAAAAATGAGGGACTGACTGACCACTTGACACCATTGTACTTCTTGAAATAAAGCCTATTGAGTTCAATTTGTTGTGGCTGCTGAATGACTCTGCTCACTAATTTGAATAAGTGATGAAATTCCTATTAGAAGATGTCACTACAGTAATTGATAGCATAATGAAAGTGCAAGAAGCAGGATAGAAATATTGCTTTGTTAACCCTTTGTTTCAGAACACAGCTTTAAAATGGAGTTTTTGAAATGCACACATGACATTTGTTCTGACCTCTGGAAGGGTACTCTTTTTTTTCCCCTCCCCTGTACTGGAAGTTGATGACAGCTGTGATAATTTCAGTCTTTCAACAAGGTACTCAGAATCATACACTGTATTCCATGGATGAATTGTTTCTGTACTCCAGAGAAACTGCTGTCTCCTCTCAGAACAGTATAAAAAAAGGAAAATGAATGTTGGTGGTAAGGCAGTGATAAAATGCACTGCAGGCAATCTCAGGCAAGAAATACAGAGTTTCCACTATCTTGGAAGGAATATTGATAGAGGAACCATTACCTTTAACTACGGAAACTACGTATGCTCACATATTTTTGAATTCTCAATCTGTCCCATCCCCAAGGTTCTAATTATTCTGTATCAGAAGCCTCTTAATTCTTACTGTGGGATGAATTTCCATTTATGTGCCTGTATCAAAACTTACGTTCCTGTATGCAGGAATGCAGGTTTGAAAATGATGGGCTAGGGTTTTTTTCTATCAACTACTTTAATTTCTCTACATAGCCAGATTTAATATTCCTCAAAATAAAGCATAATCAAAAGTACTATTTAAAAGCATCGGTCAATGGACCTAATGTTGCAAAAAGTGATCTTCCTTTCCATTACAAATGTTTCTCCCTCTTCTTCCTATTTCTCAGAAAGAACCTCAGAGCAGGTATAGAGTATATAATTCCGCTCTTGAGTTCTTTTGTGAAGACCTCACTTTTTTCTTTCCATATAATGTTAATTGAGTGTCCTATATCCTCAGTGTGTCTAATGCATTAAAAGGCAGAGAATTTAATGCTGTAATTATGAAAGCTTAAAGGAAGAAGCCTATTGAATGTACTTCAGATAGGTTATCAGCTTTACCTTTCCAAATATGTTCTATAATAGAAGCTGATTTCCTAAAGAGTTTTGTCGCATGCATGTATCTGGCTGAGAGAGGCTCTTGCACACTAGGGTATGAATAAATTATTTCCATAGCTCTAATGCATCCATTTTTTTTCTGTATGGTCCTTAGACTTTCTTTTTCCTTAAAAGCATAATTTGGCTGCTGAATCAAAAACTCTGAAAAGACACAATAGTGAGTATTTACATTTGAAATGCAACAACCCATTCAGGTCAGAAAAGAGCTGCAGCAAAGTATGTCTTATGTCTTTAAATAATGAGTATTGGGACTACTAATCAACTTGAATGTAACAAATAGGAAGAAAAAATCATATATTGCTACTCAGAGGAATTAATTATTTTTTATATTATCATTAAATTCAGTTCTTATTTTTCTGTACATGCAAAACTAACTTTGGTTTGAGTGTTCTTACTTTTTTTTGTCGGGGTGGGATGTATATATGTGTATATAAGAACCATATTTTCATATTCACTGGCAGTTACTGGAGATCATCAGAATGGCTCAGGAGATGCCAGTTGTAAGGAGGCTTTTTTACTGCAGTGAGGGAAGAGGGTTTTCAAACCCAAGCACTGGAGTAAGATGTAATCTAGAAATAGGAGTAGACCCAATGACAGCCAAAAGAGGGCAAGGAGGCACAGAGAGCAGTGTTTTGCATCTCCATTCAGAGGCTGCAGAAGAGCAAAGGAGAGAACAAAAGTCAGGCAAATCTCACTGGTAGGCAGTTTAAGATAAGTGAAGGCATCCTGCTGAACAATGTGAATTTTGGATCAGACTCATTCCTGCTGTATTGGCATCTGGAAGTAGTGAAACATTACAGTGCTTGGGGAAGGGGTGACCCTGTGGCATCAAGGGGTGAATTGTCCAGCTGCCAAGGCCATCTCTATTGGCAAGGGATCTAACCCTATGAAGAGTGGCTTGCCCTGGGGCTGTGACTTTGACACAATCTTTAATTTGTGGTTGTATTGATTTTTCTCATGACTGGAGATGTGAATAAATCTATTTAGAAAACTGAGCACAGAGACCAGTCTTCTGTAAAGGCTGCCCAGCAGGTCATTTCCCAAAGACCAGCAACTATTCTTCAAGCTGTAATGAAGAAAAATGTATTACCATGTTTCTCAAAATATCAGAGAATAGTTGCTGGATACCTTGAATAGTGTTTCGTTTTATCTGAAGTTGTAGTTACTTCGAAGTCAGTGAAAAATGTTTCATTGATCAGGTTCTTAAGTACCATTCCTCAAAACATTCAGGTATTGGGGCATTTTAGACTATATTGAGCACTTAGATAAACATGGAGGTGCTCATGAATAAACAAGCTCCTGGGGAAATGAGTAGCTGAAGATTTAGTGGTTGTTCATGCCAGCAGGAGGCCTGTGAGATGGAGCATAGCAGGGGAAAAAAGATTTGAAGAGGTCTTCCCCCCGGAGCTTTACGCCCAGTAAGGGTGCCACAGTCGGTGATGGCAGGCAGGCAAGTGCTGGGCTTGGCAGACTGCTGCAGTGAGCTGTCTGGGCTTGCTCTGTCTCTGCTCAGGCCCTGCAGGAACTGATACCTGCATCTTTTGTTCCCAAGTGCTAGTCAGCAATTATAGGAACCCCCCAGCCCTGGATAGCTTCTACTTCTACTTCTACTAAGCAATAACTAATGCAGAGTGGGGCTGACTTAGGTTATTTCCTGCCCATAAGTAAACTTTGGTCTCGGCTATAAAAGCAGTTTTTAACAGACACTTAATTTGATTTAGTTTGTTGTCCTGCTTAGAAGTGGTTGTTAATAGATGTTGTTTTTTTTCTGAGGGATCCAGTATGCACTGGGAGGAGAAGAGAAAGCTAACTTTCATGATTGGGATTTGGGTGTTAAGATTCATGACTTATTCATCTTGCTGGGCCACTGAAGACTGTAATTAAACCTGACAGCACTTTGCAGTGATTAAGTGATAAGCATTACATGGCATGAATTAAAATGAATATTTTTATTTCTTCTTATTTTGAGATATTCATGTCCCAGTATCTCCTTAAAAAAATAATTAAGAAAATGTAGATCTTCTGTGATTATTTTTTCACCTCCCACTCACATGCTTAAAAGAGCAGATAATAGGCTTTCTGCACTTTAGAAATGGCTTTTTATTCAGGTCAAAGTTAATCTTGCTGTAGTTAAAAATGGATTATCAGACATGGAGCCCTCCCCATTGCTGGCTAGGCGTCAGTGCTCATCTGGCAAAACTCACCTTTTTTTTCCTTTTCTTTCTGCTGATCCCTTGGGGTCCTGTTCCTAGCTGTGAGCAGCAGCATGCCAATTTCAATTAACATTTCCTTTAAAACAAATGTTATCATCTGCTTTAGTGCTTGTGACTTTCCATTTCCAACAAGGATAACAGGAGAGCGCAGGGGGGTGGCTTTGTTTGGTTCAGGATGATGTCACTGTGCTTTGGTGAACATCACTAACCATTATCCATCTATGGCATTTCTTCAGGTTCCTTGTGATTTTTAAAGGTCAAACTAAGGCTTGAAGAGTGAATTCTCTGACATAAGGATGTTTCCTTTCCTATGACAGAATAAAAGCCCAAGTCCATAGGTGTTAAACTGGTGGGTTGCTTTCTCAAGCCCAAGGCTTTCAGAAAGTGCTTTGCTGCTGCAGGTCTGTGGAGATACTCATCACATCTGTGTGAATACATTATGTTGTTAGATTGGTGATTTTACTAGAGGAGAAGGCAGTAGGAAAATTTTGCTGAGTTATCCTAAATTGTATTTTTCTCAGGCATGGGAATAGAGTAATAATTTTGAAAATAATTCTGGGTTACCAGAAAATACATTTTCTTCTGAAAACTCTCATTTAAGTCTTTTAAGACTTTAAAAATTAAGACATATGCAAATTTTAAAGCTTTAAAGCTTTAAATCCAAATGCTTTCTTTTGAAAATTTTGACAATTGTAAGGTTTTCAGTGCTTCTTGGATTTACTATGTGGAGCCTTGTTTTCTTTTCCCTCCCCTTCAGCCAGTTGTAATTTTGCCTGTCATTGTTTGGCTCTTCCACTTCTGTCTTTTTTTATTACTCTAGCACCATACATCAAACACGGAGATGTCTTAAACAGTTTTTGTGATAGTCCAAATAACTGTGTGCTCACATGTTAAAAACCTGAAAAAAACAAGAAGAAAAATAAACAGTTCCTGATCCGAAACAAATAAGTACTAGGCTTCTTCCTGACTCTTCCATGACAATAAAGTTCCAGTTCCTTTTTTGGCCTGAAATGAAAGTAATATGTCTGAGATAGTGAGAAATGGGAAAGCCAAGACTTGGTTTAATTTTTTTAAGAACATATAGAAAATTGGGGGAGGGAGGCCACAGGTCAAAAATATATACAGAGAACATTTCAGTCATATGTTGTGTGCCAAATAATCACTCAATAGTGGTACTTGTCAGTTGATAGTTTTTCATGGTTATTTATGCTGCCAGAGCTCTACGCTGTAGTCAGCATGCAGGCAGATCCATGGTGCTGCATGGACAGTGAATCAGATATTTAAATGTTTTGCTTGAATTTTTTCAGAAAGAAAAATGGTGGCTCTGCTGGCCAGGAGCTGGGGAGATGGCTTTGGATGATATCCCTGTTCTGCCCAGCCCTGGAACCTGTTTTAAACAGATGCAGTTTACTGATGCTTTGGAGAAAATTGCCAGACTCCATAAAAAATTTTAAAAATAAGACAAAGTGACCAGAATTGAATCCATGTGAATTCACAGCTGTAGGTGGTCAAGGGGTGCTTGGGTTGTTGGCTATTGAAAAAGGCTCAAAAGGGCTTAAGAAGCTTTTGAAGTGGTAATTTGAAAAGATGTCAAGTGCAGGTATTCAAGAGTGTTTTTGAGAAAACGTCACTCCTCAGCTAAATCTTTTTCAGTGTCTCACTGAATTTAACAAATAATTCTTGATATTTTGCTTTGTATTCTTTATTTTTTTTCTCACAAAATTAGTGTCTATTTCCATTCAAGTATTCATAATTCATTTATTCTAAATTCCTTTTCAACTACTTGAAGAAAATTGTATTTTATGTCACATTTGGAACAAGGAATGCAGAGCACTGAGGAGTGAAGGCTGTTATCTTATTCACATGACAAAGGAATATATTATTCATACTGTAATACCCAAACTGCAGGAATTGATAGATAGGTCTTATATAGTCAACTCTCAAGTAAACTAAAAATATATTTTTTAAAATAAACTACTCTTTGAGTGGTTAATTCAAAATCAGATGGATTACTGCAAGATACACTATGTGATTATTTTTACTGTTGGGACTCAAACTACCTACATATATTTTCTCACTGAGGCTGGAAAGTCTTAATGCATTTATTTTTCCTTCTGTTCGGGTGATTTAGAATCTGAAAAAGGGACCAGTGGATCAATAATTTAGTGCAGTCAGATGAAAAGTGTCTTAACCTGTTGGTTCGATTCTAGGGTATTATGGAGTCTTACATATTGAACAACTGCATTTAGATTGTATAATCCATATTCAAAATAACCTCTAGTGGAAGGAAAATTGGCCTTTGTGGAGGAAATGAACATCTGTGTCTGCTCCTTTTATATTGTATAGAAAGGTTTGGTCAGCATAAAATAATATTTTAGGATTATTCCTCACTTGTCCTCACCCCACTGTGTTAAGGCTACAGTGAGAAGGGTTTAAGTTAAAAGCACAAGGTTCTTAAACTATGGCTGTCACAGAGATATTTATGGGAAAAAATATTCCAAATTAGGCTGACTAAATCTCCTTAAATATTTTCAGTCAATGACCTTACTAATGATTTAAGAAGAGATTTAGAAAAGTCGGTGCTGCTACTCCAATAATGTACCAGTTAGAGTGTAATGCATTTCTTGTTTCCTGTGACAGACACCTTGTCTCATATTCACAGTGGTGACTTGGTACCTTTGGTAGCAAAAGTTGCTTGTATCTTCCTGAGGTGTTTGAGGCTGCCTGTGTGCTGAAGTTTTTCTTCTTCACATGCAGACTACTTATGCACATCTCACAGAAATCAGGTAGTGATCACTTTTTGATCCACTAGGAGATCCATTCCAGATTTTTCTTGTTTTTTCTCTGCAGTTACAGAAGAGAACAATGGGGAACATCTTAGGCTTGTGTTTTCTAGAAACTATTCTGTTTAAACCCACACTTGTTATGTAAGTGTTAGAATATGCTATCTTTAATAACTGACTGCCTACTATTCTATTTATAAAAGGAAAACAGATTATCCCCTTATCTTCTTAGTTTTATATTAAAAATTATAATTTGTGTAGCCATTTATAAAAGACAGTGAATTTGGAAATAACCTATTCATGTTTCAGGAAGGCGTTCTCTATATGTGCCACTTGCCAAGGTCTTATTGTGGTGAGGGTTGAATAATTTGGTTTTCCCATGAAGGGCAAAAGCAATAAGGATGGTTCTCACCGAGATTTCTGTAAACTTTCTGCTTGTTTCAGTGATACTTCAATGAAGTTACATTTAACCATTGGTTTAATGCAGATGATATTCATGCATAGTTTGATCAACTACAGCAGCCAAGGAGATGACAAGGATGTTGTACAAACCATTATTGATTTGTACAGCATTTGCTTTTAAGATCCTGTGTTAACTTCGATTACAGCTGTTAAATTCTCCCTCTTTAATCTCTTCTCTCTCAAGTGGAGAATATCTTTCTTATTTCTTAATTCTCAGAAAACTTCTATCTGACCCAAAAGACATAGCTTGTAAAAAATCATAGCATATACTGTGTTTTCTCAACATTAAGCTCAGAGATGAACATGACTGAAAATCAATACCGTGCTTGGCCTGCAGCCTCGTCATTTATTGATTTACATGTCGTTTGTCTCCATAGAAAATGCAATTATTGCTTAAATACAATACAGTATTTTGCTAATTGGATACAAATGTCACCACTGAGTAAAAAAGGTCACAGTCGCATGTAAATGATTGTCAACACAATCACATGCTTGTTGCTGCTGTTATTTTGAAGAGATTGTCAAGAAACAGAAGGCCTAGGCTTATTCCTGCTGACAATAATGGGGGCTCAGCTGCTGATTTAAGTGGCAGCAATGATTCCAGTTCTGTGGATTTACACAGTTGCTTTGTGTTCCTTTAGTTGCACTGAGTTCAGTCAGGTGGGATTTGTTTTTTAATTACTTTGTAGCTTTGGAGCTATTGAGAAAAATTTTCACATAGAAGAAATAGAGAAAAAGAAAGGAGGAATTCAAGAAAGTTGAAAAATTGCTGAATTTGCTGAAGGAGCTTAATGTCTAATGCCATGCAGAGAAACAAACTTTCACCTCCCTTATGGTGGGATATAGCGTACTGGCCGTAACTCTGTAACATGATAACATGATTATCACTTGATAAATGTGTTTGTGCCCAGGTTTGTCACACCATGTTTAGTAGGGGAACTTAGATACTTATGAAACACATGGACTATCTTCTGATAAAAGAGAATGACCCAACTGACTTTAAAGTTTTGGGTGTCCTAAATGAAATTTCCCTTTGTGAATAAGAGGTATATGGACATTGATAGCAGTACATTTATATAGAGATTTATGAATTTGCCTCTGTTTGCACAAAGATACTTTTTCCAAGAGTGGCTAATCTAAATAATCAGAAATGTCAAGCTGTGTAATCTAATGTACCTATTTTAACATTAATTTCAAATTTAAAGGACTATGATTTAATATCCTAGGAGGTCTGTCTGTTTGTTGTCCCAGTGGGTTAAAGATTCAATACATATGTGTTAAAAAGCACTGACAGTTGATATTTTTTTCTTCTTAGCATCATTAGCTTCTTAGCTGCTTTGCTCTGAAGAAAACTCTTGACTATTCAAGGGTCAGGAAAATCAGTATTATTGGGTTACTGTTATAAATGTGAAAGTCAGCTAGACAGGTTTCAGTTCTATTAGGGCGGTCCGCACCCCAGAAACTCCGTTATCTGGGAGATCAGGTCTATTACAGGTTTATTTAATAGACACAAGAAAATATATATGAGACTACGACTCTAACAGGCTATTACTGCATGGGATAACACAAGAAAAACTACTAGTAGATAAAAATATACAGTGCACAATAAAGGTACCTATATTATAGCTAGCCAGGAAATAGTAGAATTAGGAGCCAATGTAATTTACCAATTAGGAGAAAGTGTACAGAAGGTCTCCTTCACTCAGCTTCATGAAGAGAAGAATACAGAAATTCGATGTCTCGAATTTCTGGAGAGAAAAACCTTCTACATGCTCCAGAGAGTATGCAAAAGATGCTCTACCAAAGGAGAAATAGAGCTGGCTTTTATAACAGTAAAATACTATTTGTCTGTCAGTCACAAAGTCTAGCTTATCTTTTTACATCCTGCCACTTGGCTGATGATGTTTATTAGCCCTTTTCTGTGGCACCAAGATCTCATCCTAGTGCCAGGAGAATTTAGGGCTATCAGGAGAGTAGACATTTCCTTGGTTTATGCATCAGTATAAACAGATAAGCTCTTGGCGACCAGGGTGGTAAAAGGTCCCGGCTCAGTTCCCATGACTTTTTTTTCTTCTCTTGGTTAACTTCCAGGATTGCCTTGGCTAAAAATATTTTAGTCTGTATCATGAGTAACACTGGGCTTTGACTTTCTGACTGGCCTTCTGTGCAGCAGGTGTTACCTGTAGCTTAGTCAGTATGGTACTGATCCAGTGACAGAACAGTCCATGGCCAAGTCCATTTTCATAGGACCTTCAGTCCAATCCCCTTTGTTCATCTGCACCTCCTGTTCCTAGGCAGGGACAGAACAGTGACAGGATCCCTGCAGGGCAGCAGATTGGAAACCCTCCCAGCACGCCCAGGAACATGGGCCTGAACTCCAGCTGCAGCACTTGGAATGTCAATGGGAGGTCTTCCTCTTATTTTCTTTCTCAAAGTAGTTTGATAGGTGCATGTTTGAGATTTCACTGTTGAAATAAGAGGTGAACTTCTATCTGAAAATAATAAATACAGAAAATGAAAATTTGCTGGGCAGTTAATAGAGTCTTCAGATAATTGCTGTGGTCTATCTTGGCCTTTGAGGATAAGCTTATCAGTATTCAGTATTCTTTTCTTAGCCTTTTTTTTTGTAACCAAGCAGACTCCTCTTAAAACTGTTTGTTCTCTCACTCTTTTCTTTTTCTTTTTTCTGTTTTTTTTTTAATTTTTAATTTTTTATTTCTTTATTTTCCACATCAGATTGAAGCGAATTCAAATCAAGGAGTGAGGCGGCTGAGACCCTATTCTTATTTTCCTCTCAAGGGTGGTCTTGTTCAAGTGGCTGTGATTCTAATTGCAGCAGTATTGCACACTGTGAGAGCAGCTTCAGCCCATCTAGGAATCTGCATTTAAAAAAAAAAAAAAAAAAGGGAAAAAACCCACCAGCAACAAAACAACAAACAAACAAAAAACCCCATCCCCCAGCTGCTCTATTTTTTGGAAAGAAATGCACAGGCAAGCCTCTATATATCCTGTAACACTGATTAAATGGCCAAAGGATGGTCTTTAACAAATTTATTGCCATATTCTGCTTTGAATTCAGTTTCCAAATGCATGTCAAGTGCTGATGAAGGTAATTCCATATGAAAAATAATGAATCCTTTAAGAGATTTTCAAGCCAGTTCTTTTTTCTGTTTTTCCTAAAGGAGATCTAGTCTAGAAGCAGCTTGTCTGCCCATTGGCTGCCTCACTGTCAAGAATATGAAGCTGATTAAAAAAATAAAAATCCAGAATAAATCCCCCTACCTGCAGGCAGCAGATGCACACAGAAACCCCTCAAAACTAGGCAAGTGTGAACTTTATTCTAAGGCTTCCTTCCCCAGTATGTTTTAATTATTGGTGTTTGGTTGCACCTGAATTTTTTAAAGGATAAATATCTTTTCTCTATATGTTCTATATTCTCTATATGTTCTATATTCTTATAGATACCTATATATCCTGAAAATACTTTATCTATCTATCTATGAATTGAAGGCTAAATGTCTCTCAAAAGAAAAGCTCTGGCACCCTGTGTTGGAGGACTACACAAGTAACACTGTCAGGTTATCAGTGCAGACCACCCCAGAGCCCAGCTGTGCAGGCTGCTCCTGTAGCTGGGAGCACTGTTTGTACTGGTGGGCTGTACCTGCTGCCTCTGGGCTCAGCTGTGTGTTCAGATGCCACAGGGTGCAGAAATGAGGTATCAAAATTACAGTGTTTTTCTTAATTTATCAATCAACAAAGGTATGCATGTTTGCAGCTCCATTGGGGTGTTTAAAAGAAATTCATGCATGTGTCTTATAATTTATCCTTCATTAGAATAAAAAGTAAAACCAATGTATGTAGTTTCATTGGTTGTATAGTTAAATTCAGAAAAAATACATTGCGCCACTGACAAGATATTTTCTGTCCAGATGATATAAATGTAATTCTCTTTGAGTAAATACTGATTTTGAAATAAGTTCTAATAAACTACTGATAGAAATCATCTTCCATGGATCTCAGTTTATACCAGCTTAAGTGTTTTTCTCACTTGGAGACAACTTAGAACAAAGGAAACAAGCAGAAGAGCAGAAAGCAAGGAAATCTTGCAATGTATCTCACAAACCACCCAAAAGTTCCCTCATGCCCTTTTTCATGGTACCATTGGGCACAACTTGTCTGTATCTCACTCTGAGCACCAACCGTATCTGAAATCCCCAGCACAGAGTCCCAGGTTTGTCTAAGATAAATTCTCTACTGGTATGTGGAAAGTAGAACTTAAAAACATCTTCAGCAGTGTGAGGAACAGGCTCTTCCCTCCTAGAGTGCTCGATGAGAGCTGAGAAAGTCACAGAATACTGCAGGCAGCTCACAAAAGTGACAGATTTGTACTGTTCTCCTTTTTAATCTGCACTCATTTCTGAAGCTGCAAGACTGCTTGTCTGCATTTGGTTGACTTTATCTTTGTTTCCCATTAACTTAGGTTTCCCATTTCATAAAGCCCTATTTTCTATTTTAATACTTTTTGGTTGTATTTTTCCTTTTTGCCTGTCCTTCTACCTGTCCTGAATGATTTTCTGTTTTCTAGTGCCCATCATTTTCCTCCTGCTCGACTGTTGCTGTGTTACAAAGCCTGCTACCAAACTGGCAAAGAAAAGAACAAAGGGAATGAGCCAGCAAGGAGTCAGGCCACGAAGTGTGTGCCAGTGATTAGAGAAGTCATCTTGGCTTTGGAGCGGGGAGTGCATGCCAGTGACAACTGGCCAGTAGATGACAGTTCAGGATCCAGAAAATGGAGTTAGAAAAGTTGGTTTAAAGCACTGTCCATCTGCTAATCTCATATCATTCATTTTGGTGTCATGTTTGTGGCTGGCAGTCTTTAATAGAGGTGAAGAGAATACAATCAGCAAATTAAGATGTGCCATCTTTAAAATGGCGCCACTAAGCACATTGAGTCCTTTCCTCTTTCTCTCTCTTTTTAATGGACATTAGAGTTATTTGGCTTATATGAAGAAAGATATTGCTACCCTATGTGCTAAAGAACACCTGTCTTGTAGCATGAGCAATTTAAGGGATAACTTTTTTATTTTTTTGGTCATGTCCTCCAACATTTGTACTTCTTTATAAGAGCAGTTTGGTAGGGGTGCCTGGACCTCTTCTGGAAGGAGATAGTGTGAGGTACTTTACTAAAATCTGAAAGTGATGACCAGATATGGAGTTTTGAGTGTGTACCCATGGGAAGAATTTTAAGAAAGGGTATCTGAAAGCCCATCCTTCCTTGTGGTTTATTCCATTTTGAACATCGAACACTAGAATAAAACTCAATAATTTCTTTTGGGTAGTCCTTTGCAGCATGAAGTTCTACAGTATTCCTTCACAGCGTTTTCAGTGGGGATGTTTGCTCTAGCCCAAGTAATGAAATTACCTGAAGGCAAGAGTGCAGTAGCAGTGAGAAGAATCAAGCCAAGACACTTAATTTGACTCCTCTCAAGCACAGACATTTTTCTACCTTTTGGAGCTTTGTACAAGTTTGTGAGCAATAATTTAGTCCTTACTTTAAAAAATGCTATGCCACCACTTTGTACAGATTTAATATACATGAGGTATATATCAAGGAAAAAACTGTATTAGACAAGTACAACTCTCCAATTTCTCAACACTTAACATAAATAATTGCTGTACTATGAAGATTTAAATGGGGATTGCCACTTTTATAATTAATTCTTTTTTGTTTCATCCTCCTTACTAATTGAAAATAGACTTTCAATGCGGAATGCTTTGAAATTGTGTGAAGAGATGGAATTGGAAATGAACTTAATTAACTACAAACTGTCCAAATCAATCAGTGTTTCAAAGTGCCTTTGTAATATACAGAGTTCATAATTTGCTTGAGACTTGCCATAATACATATGCCATAATTGCAAAGTAATCATGCTAAGAGTGTCCAAAATTTAGTGTTGTGCTCTGATGCTCTATTGGAATGAAATGTCTCTTCTTTCACACACCAAAATGGATTGGGGGCAAAAGGGTATATTTTTCCATTAACCAAACAGAGAACTTCTATGAATTAGGGTATTTGTCCAAGTCTGGCAGGGCTTTGAGGTGTTAATAGTTAGAAAATTGTCTTTGAATTCAATGTAGAAGCAATCTGACATTTAAAATGGTAGTGTTCTTGATACACTATCTGGGATGTTTGCAGCATGAAAACCGTAAGTTTATATAAGAAGATCATGGAAAATAACTGCTGTGGAAAAATGCTTGGCAAAATTTCTGTAGGTTTTCAGAAAGATTTTACAAATAAAGCTTCTGCAGACTAAGGGCCACTGAATAGCTCTACATGTTGTTTTCTATAGGGATTGAAATGTGTCTACAACTTTTTTGAGTTTTTTGTTCACAAATTTAGTAACTCTTTACAAAAATAAGACAGTGCTTACATTTGCCTTTGTGAACACCTTGGTTCTACCTGTACAGTCATTCTGCTTATGTTTTCAGTGCTCCTCCTACCAATGTTGGACTTCTTCATGTGTGTCTGTGTTGCTCAGATTATTGACTTTGTTACATAACCCACAGTAGTTATGTCTGTCTTTCCTCATCAAAACTTAATTCATTTGAGCGGGTTTGCATCTTGAAAGTTCCTTTCTGTGTTGCTCTTCTACATTTCAATCACCATTTTCTGTCCTTATTTTTCTCCAGCCTTTAAGTCTCTGATTTCCATCAAACAAACCTCTTGTAGTACGGATTCTTGAAATTCCAAAATTGTATGTCTGACTTTAGTCTCAAAACCTCAGTACTTCTAAAGTTTCTATTTTGATTTCTCCTCTTAAATTGAGATCTTCTAGAAATTTAACAAACTTCTAATGGGCTGGCAAAATGTGCTCATCCTGAATGCTCCAAGATCCTTATCCTCAGAAATCGTCTTGACTGTGACACAGCTGTGTTAATGACAGTCTCTGGCCATGGGCTACAGGACTACCATGAATCTGAGACAGTGCTGAGTTCTGGCCTTTCTGTATCAGACTATTTCCAGTTTGCTTGTGATTTATTTTTTATTTCTGACACTGATAATATATTCTGGTCACTCTGATATGGTAGATTTGCTAATTGGCTGCTATGAAACCTCAAAGAGCTTCATTCTGTCCTCCTCAAAGACACTTTCTGAGAATGGACCAATAGTATATTTAATATATATCTTTTATATATTTTTCCAAAGGTATATAAAAAAATAATGTAAATTTGCAGAACTGGAGAGACAATGCTTATTAGTGATAGCTGTCCAGGATACCAGGTACTGCCACATCCTTCTCACACCTAAAGCCATTTTTATTGTGGTCAACTGCTAATGCCTGGGCTTTTTCATATCTTGTGGAACTATATGAGGTGTGTTATGCTGACACTGTGGAATTTTTAAGTGATTCTTGTGTTTATTATTTGAAATTCTGAGGGTGACAGGACTGCTAACCTAATTGAAAAGGTTTTTTCCTGATTAATTTTATGGACTATGTTAAAAAAAGGTTTGATTTTTTTTGGCTGGTTTAAAATAATTGGAATATAGTGCTTTGCCCTTGTCATTTAGGGAACAGAGGGTGCTGTTTCATTCACTTGTGTAAATTGCTTTCTCTCTTTGGTATTGTAATAGAACCTCTTGGTAATGACAGTGGCCTTCTTGAATGTGTTCTATTAAGAGAACTTTAGGTAAACAGACTTGTGTTTCATTTTTTCAAGAGAAAAAGTATGAATAATGCACTCAGACTTGCTGACTGTTAAGGGGAAATAAATGCTTTCTAAACTATGGAACAATAATATAAGAAAATGAACTGCCTTGTGGTGCTATAAAAATGGTAAGGTGATTGCAAGGCTAAAAATTATCCTCCTTTCCCATATCAGGAAAACTTATTAAGCCTCTTATTTTCCCTTCCCAAGTTTTCTTTCATGTGTGTGTTCCTGCAGTAGATACCTAAATGAGCAGGTTAGTTTCTGTAGAACCCCTCTGTACTCCAATGTTCATATGGAAAGTTACCCGGTGCTTTTTAAGGTTACTTTTCCTGACATTTGCTCTCTGGAGTGTCTCCTCCTCTCTTTCCTTTTATTCCCTCGTTTGCCCCTCATTCTTTTCTCTTTCCACAAGGAGACTGCCAGGCTTGCTGAGGGCGTGATGCATCAGAGGGAATGCAGTCAGTTGCAGATGTCAAGAGCCCCACCTGAGTGAAATTCCTGCTGTGTGACACAGCATCCCCTGTCAGGTGTGGGAAAGGATCCATGAGAAAGCTAAGAAGCTAATGAAGTAAAGCTTGCTTGATTAATAGCTAGAGACCAGGCTGACGCCTGGTAATGAAAAGGGCTGAGGCACCAGACAAGGACAGTCCAGTCAATCACATCTTTTATCTGCTCAGCAACTCAGCCTTCATGGAGAGAAAATGGAAACTTGCCACTTTTTCCTTCCTCCAACAGTTCTTCAGAAGTTGTGCTTGCTGCTGGTGTCCATGTTCTTTATTTGTTTGCATGGACAATTCATAATGCAGTTCATATCCCTAACTTTTTGTAGCATGTCTCCCAGAGTGCAAATCTTGGCATGAAGCTTTTTCTTGTCTCCTTCAACATCTGCATTTTTTGCTGGGATCACAGGAGGGAAATGCCCTCTGCAAATTTTACTAAGATGTTCCATAGAACTCATTGCTTATTCCATAGGCTGACATGAGGAGTGATTTGTATCTCTGTAGCAGACATTCCTGACGCTTTTTCCTTGAAGTCTGTGGTAGGGAAGATTTTGATGTTTGGGGAACTGGCAGGTACTGCCCCTTTAGAGAAGGCATTTAGAGACGGGCATTAGTGGAACTCCAGTTGGTGTCTCCTCCTGCACGTGGGAGCTCTTTGCACTGCTCTGGGCACATTAACCTGGCCTTGAAAACACCCATTTGAACAAGCTCGTTTCAAGTGATATAATAAATGAGCCCTTCTTTTAATCCAGCCAAAATAATTATGCTTGGGGTATTCCCTCCAGATGTTCACCAAAATGTTCATGTACTGCTTTTGCCAGCTACCCGTATGTCAGGAGTGTTTCTTTAGCTTGGCCCAGCAGGGATTAGCTGGCAGGATGGAGTCAGCAGGAACTGGTCTGGCTGTCTGGAGCAGTGTGCAAGGAAAATGAGAAGTTAAATATCCACTAACTGGGATATCCAAAAGTGTCGTCCAGAGAGCAGAGGTCAAAGGAGCCAGCAGGCACAGAGAGGGGATTGTGGGGCTGCCAAAGAGAACTGACTCTTCAAGGTGTGTAATTCATATTTATGTAGAAATCACTATGCAAGCTGTCTGGACAGGGAGGCTAGTGACAGCTGAGCAGACACATACCTGGGACTGAGCCCAGCCTGCAAGCTCAGGGAAGTTTCCTGGGAAGCAAGTACCAAGCACTTTTTTGGATGGATGATAAGGTGGCACTTACTGCCACAGGGACAACAAGCTGTCCAGTTATTAAGAACTGCCAGCTGTCTTCAAGAGTAGCTCTGCTGCCATCACAAATAGAGAAACTTTACCCCTGATACCAATAAGCCTGGAAACATGAATATTTGGAATATTTAGTGCCCCTGTCTACCATAGTGCTGAGCTAAGTGCTTGGACAGGTGAGTGTTCCCTCTGACAGTCAGTGCAGCCAGCAAACAGATATTTTGATGAACAGGCAACTGAGCACTGCTGTGCATGGGCAAGTCACTATTGGTTTAGGTAATCTTATGCCCATAAAGGATATTTTCACCACTTGCTAAGAAACAAAAAGCAGCAGATAAAGATGAGTTTCATCAGAAGGAGGTTGTTGCTGGAAATCCTTTTGTCTTTGAGTCTAATGTGTGAAAAAACAGACAAGTCTGCCTAAACAGACAAACCCAGAAAGCCAGATAATACCCATAAAGCTTCCAGATGCTGCTTTTTAGTCCTCAGAGCCCCAGGAATAGATGAAGGGCAATTCAATTGCCCTTAATGATACTCCACTGAATACATGCTTTATTTCAAAAAGCCAACTGCTCTAAATGCCATTGACAAGCACAATATAATGTACTAGTGTCAGTGTCCATGTAAAACTGTACAACATTTTAGACATTTTGTGGCTTGTAAACATCAAATAGTTCACCTTGATACACAAAGGAGAAACTGTCTGGGCACAGCAGTAATATAGAATACTTTCCTTAGATTTATTTTTAATTCCAGATTTGTTGCTGCCATACAACTGCAAAGAATAGTAATAGTAGTGTTTTGTTTGCGTTTTTTTTAATGAGCAAAGCTATGCAAAGGTATGATTCTATGAGATAAAAATAGAGGTTTCTGTGAAACTTTACATCACATCTATAGTCAGCACTGGTGAGGCCACACCTCGAATACTGTTCCGTTCTGGGCCACTTATTTCAAAAAAGACTTGGAAGTGCTGGAGCATGTGCACAGAAGGGCAGTAAAGCTGGTGAAGGGTTTAATGGTTCAAGTCATGTGAGGAGTGGCTGAGGGAGCTGGGGGTGTTTAGGGCAGGGAAAAAGCTCAGGGGAGACCCTATCACTCTCTACAACTCCCTGACAGGATGTTGTAGCCAGATGAGGGTCAGCCTCTTCTGCCAGGCAGCCAGTGACAGGACAAGAGGACATAGTCTTAAGATGTGCCAGGGGAGGTTTAGGTTGGATATCAGGAAGTATTTCTCCACTGAAAGGGTGGTCAGGCATTGAAATGGGCTGCCCAGGGAGGTGAGGGAGTCACCAAGAAATTCAAGAATTCAAGAAATGACTATTCAAGAAATGGCTATTCAAGAAATGACTGGATATGGCATTTGGTGCTATGGTTTAGTTGACAAAGTGTGGATTGGTCAAAGATTGGACTCGATGATCTTGGGGGTCTTTTCCAACCTCAACGATTCCCTGTGTCATGCTAAGCTGATGTCCTGGGAGGATTTCTTCATGAAAAGAAACCTGCAAGATGAGGCAGTGTAGTTGTGAATGGGTTTGTATTCACTGCTGTCTTGTAAGCACGCATTCATGTGGGAATATGGATGTGGGTTTGAATGCAATGTTACCTTAAACGCTCTACAGTCTACTCTAGCTGAGTAGGTGACAATCTTTTATGAAGGGTCCTGGTGAGTCGGTGCAGGTGTGGCTTCTGTAGGGACTGTGGAGATTGCAGTCCAGCATTCCCGCGGTACCACTGAGCACACAAAGTCACTTTTGCAGTCTTCCTGTTATTGGACCTCTGAGCAAAACCGTTTCCTTTATGACATTTTACCTTCTGGTCTTTTGCATCCGAATGCCAGGACACAGCAGCGTGTGACTATGGAAGGTACGTGAGCAACAGAGGGATGTGATTTTTCACTCCAGTAGAAATTGAGTCTCAGGTATAAGTCAGTGAAAGTCCTAAAGAAGGTAGAGGGATGAACCTAACAGCCACTGTTAAGAACACATATGAGGATCAGCAGAAATAACACAGTAAGTGTAAAGGATGGGACAAATTAATAAATTGGGTAACTTAAACAGAAAAAGCAAGAGAAAATTGAGGAAAAATTGACACCAGGTGACTTCAGCCCGAGTAAAGGATTTTTTAAGTATTTAAGGAGCAGACAAACATCACAAACTGTAGACAAGAAAATTGTGTGGATAGTAAACAGTGATTTTGTGTGTTGCTTACAATACCAATGAAATGCATGATGACAGCCTCATTCAGAAGTGGGACTGAAAGTACCAAAGAGGAAGAGATATTCAGCTGGGAGACTGACTATGCAAAAAAGAGATACAGTTCTTCATAAATTATTCTTGATTTGCTTTACAGTTAAGTGATATATCACAAAATCATGGCTGGCTTGAGGCTTGGCCACCAGTTTAAAACTGTGACATCTGGATAGAATTATTGTCTTTGCTGTGTTGGTAACTGTGAGGGATGTTTGTAATTGTTGTTTTTTTTTTAATTTTCAGTTTTAGGAAAACATACTGCTCTAGGAGAATTTGGATTGTCAGTGTTTAAGGGTAAAATACCCTTCTGTATAGAGCAAATTCAAGCCAGCTAGTGATGGTCTTAATTTCCCTCCCCCCATTTCAGCTCAGTCATGTTGGTGGCAAAAATTTTGTGAGGTTCCAGGTGAGGTCAGTTTTCTGGTGTGGGAGGTGCTCTACAAAGACAGCAAGAGACAATCTGTAGTTCAAAATCTTTGTGGATCAACAGAGTGAGATCTGGTGAGAAAGCAGCTTGTTTCAGCTTAAAAAGCAAAGACTTTCCTTATTTAAAACCAGCAGCATGGTTGTCTATTAGCAGTGTGAAAGGAGCAGTGACCTGTCCAGGGAGGAGAGGGAGATCAGGTACAGGAGTGGCAGGAGCAATGTGAGGAGAAGATCAAGCTCATGGATCTGTGGTCAGCCAATTTTCTGGCATGTGCTGCTACTGGTTTTAAAGGTTCATGTACCCTGCAGAAACAAGCGCACCCTGAAAATTATCTGGGAGAGAGAACTAGACCCCTAAGGAAAAGCTCTTGTCACTGCATTTTAGGAGATTAATATTTTACATAAACTAAATTTGCAATTTTTGTGCAGACCTCACAAAGAACCAATAATGAGAAAAAAGTTAGCAACCACTTCACAGGGCTGAGTTTCTTTAAATCTATTGTTAAGGAAGTGCTGCAGATAGCTGTTTTGGCCTCTCCATTGGGTCAATATTATTATTTAAGCAGGCAGGGCTGAAGCCTTCAGTGACTGCAGGAATTCCAAGTGGTGGGAATCTTTTGCTTGGGTAAAGGTGTTGGTATAGGTGAATTTCTGCCCTCCCAATGACTGCTGAATTGAACTGTCAACCTCTGAGGCCAGCTGCGGTCTGGAGGCTGATATGTACCAGCAAAATGTTGTGGTGTTGTGAGACAGTAATGTCAGGAAGGGGATTTTAGAAGATAAATAGGTACTGTATAAAAAATAAACTCACATAACTGAATTTCATATTAAATTTCTCTTGCAGTTTAGTGCCATTTTCTTTAGAAGGCCTTACATACCCAACTGAATCTCATCAGAACTGTGATAGAATTAGCTAAGAAGCTTGTTTTCATTATTTCACATTATCTCACTCATTTTACTTTATCACTTCATTATCTCAGTAATTGTTCTCCACTTCATTTAAGCTAATCAGCTGTTTGTTATGGTCATTCTTAGTTTAGTTTTCTCTTAGGAATTCCTTGGTTCTTCAAGATATTGACTTGAGCTAACTGTCTGGAATACCAAGAATGAAGGGAGAAGGGCAGTTGAGGCCAGTGAATATTCTTTGTACTGCTCTTGGGGCATGTATGATCTGTAACTTCCACTGAAATTAGGTGCACTATGGAATTAAACTGCTAGGAATGACTGTGACAAGGGCAGAGAGTGAATCTCAGGCACTGCCACTTAAAAGCCAGGTCAGCCCAGAGAGTAGGATGCTACTGACTGTTACGGTAGGTAGAACATACACATATGTATAGATGTGTGAACACTGTCACAGACCATTATCTCCAAGATAGAGTTTGGGATAGGGTTTGACTATAGTGGTTTTACAAATAGTATTTTTTTGTAATTTATTTGGGAGTCCAACATTACTGGACTGTATGTACAATTTTTGAAAGTGAAAACACAGAGAACTTAGGATTTCTCTACAAGAAATTTCACTGCTATGTACGGTAAATCAGTACACCCTCTGAGTATGACAAAACAGTTAAACTGTTGTTTCAAATTCTAGATCACACTATTTTCATCACTTTCTAATCTCATATTCTTCTTTAAATTATAAATTGCCCAAGTGGCTTAGACTAAGCCAAGGGAACTTTTGGAATTTATTTAATATGGTTTTATTAGCTTTACTGGAGGCTCAGGGTATGATTTGGTGTGTTGGAGACATATCTGTATTCAATGATGCCTCCCTCAGGATTCATTCTCTTTTAATGAACAGTGAGAGGCAGTGGCAGTGTATGTGATGTATGTTTTGGCATGGTTGATGAGTTTCTGCAGTTAAAAAGTACATGTCATTGTTATTTACTCTGTGTTATTTACAATTCAAGCCTCTCAGAGGTCCCCATTGCACTAGACAATGTAAAAGTACAGATAATATCCATATATTTTAGCTGCTTTTCCTGAGAATAAGAGGTGAAAGTAAGACTTGAAAGAAGTGTGAATCTGACTCCTTCCTCTTCAGATGCAGTTAACATTGTGGGGCATGGCATTTCTTGATAAATGAGTGGTGGTGTTGTGTTTAACTATTTCAGGGATTCTTGGCATTCTAGGAATTGTAACACTGATGGGCTTTTTGTTGACTTCGTCTTCATGATCCCATATTACCGTTTGGCTCAGGAAAGAGGGCTACTAACTAAATCCAATCCTCATTAAGTGCACTAAATCAATCCTCAGGAACCAAGACTACATGACGAAGGGACAGTGCCTCGAAAAGAGTGAACCTGAGCTCTACAATACTGATTTTATTTAATAATAAGTTTAGATTTGAATGTCGTTATTGCAAGTTGAATCTACTTGCTACAACATCTATGAGTCATGTACTTTTGTGTAGCCAACACCAGTCAGTTTAGTGAATTCTAACAGTAAGATGCGTTTGTTAAGAAGTTAAGAAGGGCTTTTTGTAACAAAAATGCTGCCCAAGTGCATACAGGATTTTATAAACACTCTTGAGTTTTCCACCACTGTCATAGTGAGAGACACGGAAAGGCAGAGACACGTTAAAACATCCTAGCTTGGTTTTAGTGCCAAAATAAACCATCTTCCTTAAACACGCTGAGCATAATTCAGTAGAGAACAGATACATCAGAAAAATATGAATGCATCACCATAGTGGTTATTTAGAAAGAGAAAAACCAAGTGGGGTGGAATAGCATTTTATGTACTAGACAGAGTAATGATGTCTATTTAAGTAGATGCATAGGTTTTGTCTACCGTGGTAGAATTTTTAGGTCTTTGTAAGTAATGATCCAAATTAATCAGTTGCTATGGGTCAGTATTCCTGAATATAGATTATCTTCAGGAACTGTAACAAATGAACCCCATACAAGCCAGGGTTTCACTAAAACATTTTCTGATGTTTACAATTTTGTGTTGCTTCTTTCAATTGACTCTGTTTATAAGGCAAAATTTAGCTTGAAATTAATTATTTCTAAGTCATATATTATTTAGGCTCAAGTCATATTGAATATTGGAGCAAAACACTTTTATAGTGCTTTGCTTTACAGCCATTGAAACCCACTACGATTAGCAGCTATGAAAAATTGTTATTGAAGAGCTTGATTTGGTGACTATTATAAATTTTATGTAAAAACTTTAAAAACTGTTATCTATTTCTTGCTCTCAGTAGGTAGAGAGATAACTTTATATTGAAATGTTCATACAAACTGAGAGTCTTTCCACAGTGGATTCAGTCCAAAACTTTCTAAGATGAACCATGCAGAAAAAGTTAAAAGTAATCAAGCTACATCCTCTCCCATTGTAGTGGAGACCTGCTGTACCCTGGAGACATAAGTCCAACAACTGCCAAATTACTGTAGTTCTTATAATGCATTTAGCATTTATTAATAGGAACTGCTATCATGATGAGAAAAATCTAAAACTCTACTTTTGTATGGATCTCTCATTTTTTTTATATTTTCTGAACTTTAAAGTTTTATTATGGCATATTTTTCAGTTTTATTATGTCAGATTTTTCAGCTGTATTTTTAATGATCTTTCTAATAACTAGTTGAAAGTTTTCTGAAATGTAATATTTTTCTACTCTGCTGTGAGAATTATCCTAATTTCCTAAACAGAACTAGTGTTCTGTTTGATTGTTCTGCATGTAATAAAATGGACTACCTGAAATCCTGGAATACATATATGAGGGTGCACTTTATTATTACAGATGTAAAATACTCTTGGAAGCAGAATTTGGAAAGCTAAACTTCTTGTGACCTAAATTTAAAATACAGCTAAATTTATTTTTTGTTTGGTAAAGCATGACTTGCCATGCTCTACACTGGACTGAGAGGAGGACAAGTATCCGGTTAGTGTTGGAGCATCCTACCATGTGATCTGACTGACACCTGCCATGTGGTTATCCTTATCTGCCTTTCCCTGAGGAAGGAAAAATAAGCACATTTGGGAAATAAAACAATTTGGAAGTGCACACAGTAGCCCTTGTTGCAGCAGAGATATGTTGCAGAATCCCGTGGTAGCTGTAACTTTCCTAAGCCCTTGCAGATGCTTTTCCTGGTACAGCACAGTGCTGTAATTGAGGGGAGAGAGAGTGCACATCTTTATCCAGCTGGGAATCCTGTAGCCTGATGGGTGATGATATTTGTTTTTGTGGACATCTTAGAGAAAGTCAGGATTCCATTAGCTTTTATAGAACTGTGAGCTGAATTCTCTGGTAGCTGATTCCATCACTGTTGTTTTGTTGTTATGCTGAACTGTGTAGTACCTACAGTTTCTTTTCCTGTGCCGTGGGTGAAAAGATGGCACATCCCTGAAATTAAAATAGTATGTTGCATCTTCTTCTGAAAGGCCAAGAAGAGAAAAAGGTGGAAAGAAAAAACTTGAAAACCAACAAAAAAAGCCCAACAACCACCTAAAACTCCCACCATAAAGGCTGTAATTTTTATGCATATTCAGCGACAGGAAGGTGACCATTGGTGGGTCAGAGTAGAGTGACAAGGTCAGGGATTGATGGATGCCTGTAACCTCACTGGCTGTTATCTGTGCCTCAGTTCATTGACGAATTGCACAGAAGACAAGGCTTTTCCCATTGTTACTCTGAAAAGCTGTGTACATCTTTTACAGTGAGCCCCCCCCCATCTTTATCCTTTCCATATAGCTCCCAGTAGCCAGAGATCTGCAGTACTTACTCTGTGGCTGCACTTTCTCAATTCACTGATAAACTGATATCTTTTCAATTATAGATTATTTCCTGGATAACATTTTTCTTGGAACATAGCAGGTATTTTCAATACCTTCAAGATTTAAATTAATTGCTGTACATCTTTAACTATGACTCTTAAAGTAGTTGTAACTTGCATATCACAGCCCAAACCTCAGTATGTCAAAAGTTTATTGACATTTGTTATTTGCTTGCTTATTAAAAATGCAAGAAAGAAATTGGCATTTCTTATCTTTTTGCTGTACAGTTCCAGATAAGTGGAAACAGTTTAATCTTTGTTTCCTGTAACAAGGTATTGGATTCTGGCAAAAGGAATAATTCCAGAAGTTTAAGCATCCCTTTTCAACATACTCTTTTTTTGGTATAGGGCATTTTTTGTTTTTTAAACCAAAACAACACACACTGAAAAAAATTAAAGGCAAGTAGGAATTCCAACTCCTATATACAGCCAGATATATATAGATATGTCAATATACTTCAAGCTGACACTGACTATCATTAGTTCATTTGCATTCAGTTGAATATATCTTCAGAGCTTTGGACTATGAGCAATAAAATATACCTGTGCCATGCTCAACACTGAAAGATTAATGCAGACTGTGTCCTAACAATTTGCTTGTCCCATGAACATTTTGGAGATGTCTGTTTCACTGTCAAGAATTGATTCCAGTAACCACAACCTCCCAGCTGGTGTGTCAAAGACCCTCTCAAACCTGGCATTTAGGCTATTACACCACCACTACTACACACTTATTGTCCTACAAGAGCTCTGCCCTCATCTTCATTATCAATACTGTTATTTTCTCCCTTAGTTAAGAGATTGATTCCTTTAACATTGCAGAGTGGAAAAAATAAACTTTTGCAGATCAATAGCATAGCATTCTTTCTTCTCTTGCCTCAGACAATGCTGGAAAAAGCTGTTTTAAATTGCTTATGTTGCCGACTCAGCTGCTAAGGTGGAAATAGCAGAAACTTATTTATTTATTTAATTTATTTTTTAAAGTGTTATCAGAATTTGGCCTCTCTACTTGTCACTAAGCTGCCTTAAAATGATCCAGTAAGCATCAGTTTGGCCATTAAAGTCTTGCTACTATAATTTTTTCTGTGTTGTGTTGACATTACATTCTGGTAGTTTAAAAAGCAGCATCAGGACACCCCAGGTTCACAGGTCAAATTAATTTGAGAGTTGGATGGAGCCCTGAACGCTATTAATGGAAAATTGATCCTGAGAGATAAAGCTCATTACCTAGAAATGCACAACTGGAGTATTATCTCTGTGTCGTCTGTAGCAGTAAAGTTACCAAACATACAGGAATTTTTATTTATATATTTTATCTAGAAGGACTTTTAGAGGAGATTGCAGTGGACTTGTATGCAAGCTATTAAAGAATCTGTTCAGTGTTTGGAGGGGGAAAAGAAAATCTATCCAGAATTTTCTCTAAGTAGGAACTCATTGAGTAAACTGAAGTAAAGACGGATTAAACAGCCAGTATGGGGCCTCGCTGGTGCATAATTGCTGCTCATCTGGATAGCAGACATCTGCTAGAGGAATCGGCATGACTTTGAGCAGAGAGCATCTCTTTGAAATCTCAGGATAACTATACAATTCTGGGGTTTAAGTTGTGTGAGCAAGTTGCTTTTCTGCTGTGCTTCACTCTCAGCATTTCTGCTGGGTGTGATTTTGTGTGTGTATCTTGACCTCATCCTAGACGCAATTGAAAAATCCTTTTGTGCTCAGCCTGTCCCTCGGAAGATGCGTCATTGAACGCTATTACCTCTACAGGTGTCCGATCAGAACCAGTGTGTAACTGGAGCTGCTTTGTCTGCAGTGCTCGGGCTAACAAAGAGGAGCCATTACCGCCTATTACAACTTTCCCTGGACTCGGTAAGTGGCGCAATTTGTTTAAGAACTCCAACAAAGCGCCCTAAGTGGGTTCTTAGTGCTGCACTGTAGACTCTGGACGGCTCCCCTGCTATGGCCCTTTGTTTAATCCTCATTTCAGTTATTAGCATCATTTCTGTCTTACCTCTGCCACAATCCTTTATCCCTGGTTGAAGCATCATCCTACAAAAAGAAGGGTCTATGTGGAGTTCTTTGATTTTACATTTACACTAACTTTTTAAACAAAGAGTCCTTTATATCTGGGAATTAAAACTTACTGATTCTGGTAAAACTAGTATCACCTCTAGTGGTATTATGAATGTCTGGTGTACGTAGTGGTAATTCGCTGCTGTAAATTGATGTACAGCAACCAGTGTACCTCTCGTCTCTTTGACATAAAAATCAAGTTGATAAAATTCAAAAATAGAAGACAGGAATTGCACTGAGCTGTTCACCAAAGGTCCAGACTCTGCAAACAAGATGCCCTAGGCACTCATGAAAAATGTAGACTCTCTGCCTCTTTTTGCCCAGTAGGGTCATGTCCAAATCCTTTCACCTTTAAATCACATTGCCTTTTGCTTCACTATTGCATCTTGCCCTTGTTTCTAGTTTGTTGCTGCCTTAGAGACTTCTGTTGTTCCAGAGAGTAGAGAGGAACATTTATTAAGAGAGATTTATTTGGAAAGGTCAGACTCTACATTACCTCAGCATTAGGTTCAGTCTGCAGAATAATGATTTCATTTAGAGCACTGAGGTTCTTCAGACTTATCACTTATTTTAAAATATGGCTTTGAGGAATCAAGCATATGTCAAAGTGTGGTAAATAAGTGAATCTCTGGTCAGCTGAGGGCTTCTGAAGCACTGGAATCTTTAATGTATTGTTCATTCATTTGTATTAACTCTTTTTTTTTAATAAAGAAACTTGCATATTTTTTACATTTTAAAAACAGAACGCATCTCCACATATTACTTTGTGCTCCAAATTAGAATTCAGGTGGCTTCACTCTTCCTATTTGAGCAGGAGAAAGAATTATAAACGTGCAATATGCAGAAAATACTCATTTCTTATAACTATTTACGTTAGTTTAATCATACACAAATAATGCCAAGAGGCTTTGTTCATGTCTCTATTTTGTGTTACAGTTCTTTACTCATAGCTTCTTTTTCAGTACTTGCACTGTAACAATAATAAAGCTCTTGTAAAAGTCCAGATTTTGGAGCCAGTGGTTTAAATCTTGGCTTTGTTGGCAAGGACTTCATTCCACCTGTTATAGGGCTTTGTGCTTGCATGATTTAGTACAGTATGTGTTTATCTATTTAACAATATCTCACACAGGAATTGTGGCTCTTTGTACTAGCATCTAGAAATTCAGATACATGCCAGACACAGTATGAACACAGATCAGAAAATCCTCTCCTTTACGTTTTTGACAGGATACAACAGATTGAGATGTATACGGCCATAAGAAACAGTATTAATTGGCTGTGCTCTTATAAAACAAGTGACTTATGCATTGTTAAAATTTTTGTGGGCATCATAGTGTATGGAGATGTAGAATGGAGATGTTTGGAGATGTAGAACGGAATAATTTTGTGGATATTTATGGGATAGGTTCCCAGTGTTAGAGCAGTTGGGGAGAAAGTGTTTGTTTAAAATGTAACAAGCAGATATAAGATGCTGGGGTCATGGTCTAACCCGGGGTGGGGATTGACCTCCTAATATTCAGTGAGAGCCAAGCAAGACAGAGGCTTAGAAGGGCTTTGAACATGGAGATGAACAGTTCAAGTCTGAGGTAACAGAGGGAAAAGGAAGGAGTACCTGAAGGAAGGATGTATAGGAAAAAGAGTTAAGTCAGGATAATTGTGTTTTCAGAGACTAATATCAAAGTTTGTATAATTACATATATATTTTGCATTCCATGCAGAAACGTTCTGTAAGGATTTGACATGCTCTGGATGTGAGGTACTAGAGAGAGGCTGGATGTCAGAACACCCTGAGCCCCAAGAAGAAGACAGGAAAGGAGTGCTGAGAAGATTGGAGATACTTTGTTTTATGAAACAGAGACGGGAAGATGTTAGGGATGAATGATGGCTAAGAACTCTCTGCAAGTTATATAGAAAATTCGGTGGAAGTAGTGTCATATAAATCCATGAGGAGAGGTCACAGATGAAGCTCACTCTTTTAGTCCAAGCAAAGATAGGTCTGGAGTACAGAGAAGGATGACAAGACATCATAGATAAAGCCTGGGTTGTGTTTGTGGAGGAAACATTTGAGAGCATGTGGGACAGAAGAAGGGCACATTGCTGAGAGACTCTTGCAAAATGTTGTAGAAAAGGTGGGGATATGAAAGATTACAGATGTGAAGAATAATTATCAGAAGCATTGAACAAAAAAACTGAAAGAAAGAATTTCAGTTAGAACAACACTTTCTGTGTTTGATTTTACTCCTCTTTCTCTTTTCTTTTTCTCTCTACTTATTTTACACAGTTGTCAGCTCTTTTTTTCAGTATTTACTTCTTGCTTAAAATGGTATCTGCTGCCTATTACCTTTTCCTTCACTCAAGATGTATTGTTCCCAAGTTTTTATTTTTCTTCTGCATTTTTTTGTCACATTACATCCCTTCTTTAATATCTTCTTAGCCTGTATTTTTTTCAACAGCGCGTCCTAGTTTTTTACTCATTTCAGAGCACTTCAGCCTACTTTCTTTCTTTGTTCTACCCATGTGTATTTTACTGATACTTGGCTTCCTTCCTCTTTGGCAATGTCTGTATTTGGTTTAACATCTCAAAGGCTTCTTTCTTACTGTCTTGTGAACATGGAGAATCCTTCCAAGGCTGATGGATAATTTAATCTCTTCTTTTTCTACTGCTATTACATACAAGCATCACAGAAATTACCAACTGCAAATAGCCTTCTGCCTTCATTTTTGTAGCAATTATGGGATGCTGGATATGGGATGCCTACTTCCAATCCATCTCAGGATACTAAAATGAAAGCTAAATAACAGTTGCAGGACTATTCAAATTTGTGTATCAAAAGCTTGCTTCTTCGCTACCTTAGACTGCATAGTTGCATTTTTGTCTGTTCAAAGTGAATGCAAAATCATAATGTAAAGGAACTATTTAGGATTGAAGTTGATGGAAAAAAAATGGAGCTGCCCTTACCATTAGCACTTAACAGAATCTGTCATTTTGTCAGTGACTGAAGAACATCTTAAAATAAATCAAGGAGATACACATACTATGTGAATGATATTTGGAAATTGCTTGTTTTGAGGCTGACCCTTGAAACCTTAATAAAGACAGTACTGGGTTTTCTCTTCCAGTTGAGATTTTATCCCTTCCACCGCAGTGGTGTTTGGGCATCTGCTTTGCTTAAATCCTGCAATATGATTTACAGAGATTAAAAAGACTTCAGCACACCTGCATTATTTACAGTATTTTATGCTTAGATCAAGTCTAACACAAAAACTGACTTGTCAAAAGCAACACAGAGATCAATGGCTTATCTTAAAAGTAAAATTCAGGAAGCCTCATTTCCAGCTTCCTCTCTACCCACTAGACACTACTCTACTCCATAAATATGTGATCAAAAGATTGCTCTAATGCATGTCTCCATTAAAAAAAAAAAAAAAAAAAACACAACTGAAAAAATCAATCTCCTTGGAACCATTTAATAACACCGAGGTGACAATTTTTTTAATTTTAAGTCAAAATGAATGAACATGTTACTTGTGATCTGTGTCATATCTGTTTTCATTCCTGAAACATAATCTGTCACAAAGTGAAATATTTAGTGGACAGTACAATGAAGTCACTGTTTATTTATGGGAACCTGTGAACTCTGACCAGGGAGGAAAACTGTTGTCCCAGCTGGCACTGAAACGGGCACGGAGCCTGAGCCTGACAGCCTGTTTTGTGCTGCCACCTACCATTTAAGCATGGCACACCTGAACTCTGCCTGGGCTCTGTCTCTTTTCTCTTCTCCTCCTCTGCATAGTGTCTCCCTGTAAGAAAGAAAACCAGCCTAGGAGGTTAGGGCAAGTGTGCTTATGAGCAATTTTCTATCAGAAAATTCAATCAAAGTTCTTTTAATCAAAACACTAATCTCTCAGACACATATCACAAAACTTAGAGCAAACCTGGCTGCCATTGCTTCTCTTCACTCATTCTGAAAATGATTCTGAAAAGCTATCAGCAAAAGGTTGTTCTGAAGAGAGGCAGCACAGATGTTGAGAAACAGTTCTAAACATGATGAACTTGATATTTTTTGTTGATCTCGCTCTGTAAGTTCAGTCCTTTGGGGAGGCAATGAAATAGATTTGGGCAATGCCAATCAATAAAGTGAAAATCACTGTAAAAGGTAGGCCATACATACAATAATGAGAGTTATTCACTTGTACTCAAAAAAAGGTCTGAGTTTGTTTTTATTTAAGAGATCTGCAATGCTGTAAGATGATGATATTTAGAAAAAAAAGTGCTGCATTCCTTCTTGTTTAGGTGACAGAGGAGCTGTTTGTAGATTGCAGGGAACTTATCCTAGACCACATTAAGAATGAAGTCCTGCAGATTCCAAGCTGTTTTTCACCTTGATTTGCTGCTGAATGCAAGCAGAAAAGACAGTGATATCTGCTGTCAGTATTTTGAGACCCTTATTTGGGCTTTAATTGCAGTCAACACCTTCAACAGGCTCTAAAATATTTGCAGCATCTCAGGGCACTGGTCTGTTCACTAGAATGTCTGCAGCCATTGTGCAATATATTGACCTTCAATGTTGCAAGGTCCAGTGTAAGGAAGGATGAGCTCCCTCCTCTCAGCTCCTTTTTCTCTCCTGCACTTTTGGTTTTTCTTACATGAGATGTGTTTCTCTCCTTCCTTTGCCATAATTTGTCATTTTAATCTTACATGATACTTTCAATGAACACTTTTCCAAACCTTTTTCTTTCCAAGCTAAAATTGTGTTGGCATAATAAAGTGATGTCCTGTCGGTGACTTTATCCAGGATTCATTTGCTCTCATCATTCCTGGACATGGTGTTAATTAGATTTCTCTGAAGCCTGTCTTGCAGCAGATGTTTTAGGCTTACCCTTTACCATGTATCTAAGAGGTCAGAGACAAACTTTCTTAGGAGCTGAGTTGTTTGTTGTATCATGGAGATGAAGTCTGTTGGCTTTTTAAGCATTTTACTTTTCAAAGATCAGTGCAATGGTGTCCCAAATTTAGTTGCAACATCAGGCAATTAATATCCATCCATTAAAAATATAGTGCAGTGATACTGTAGAACTCTCACTGTTTGATGGGAAGTATAAAAAGTAGAGGGGTTTTTTCTTCCTTTTTCCTGTATAACAATAAACTTTATGGGTTTCATAAAGTGTTGATAACAGTCAAGAAATGTAATGTCTGGGGCACTCACTGCTGCCTAAGTGAATATTTCAAGTGTTAACATGCTCCCAGGCTTTTGTACACTACTTTGAACAGTTTCCTCGTGCCAGGGCCCTGGTGAAGCACTGCCCTTGCTGCTGTTCTCTTCCTCTCTCTAGTGAGATGCCAAACTCATCCATTGAGTAGAATGTGCAAAGATAAATTGGGACATGATAAGGACAGAGGAAATTAAGTACATTGCATCAAAAAAAGTAAGCAGGCTGCAATCAAGTCTTTGCTCCATCAGGCTCTGAGCAAGACCCAGGGCATTACCTCAGTTCCAGGCCTCTTTCAAGCTGCTTTGGCAGTGCCAACAGCCCTTTTTTTGCTGCTGAATAGGGACAGCAGGGAAGCCACTAATGTCTGACTCTGCAGATGGCCAGGGTGGCTTCTGGTCAGAGATCCTCAAGGCCACACTGTGTACTAATAAATAAACTCTTTTCTGCTTAATAGAATGGGGACCTTTATGTGATCCTGACATCAGCTGGCACAGGCTTGCTGTGCCTGCCCTGTGTGGTGCTTGACCTGTTCCTGTTGGATCTGGGTGTGGACATCATACCTGGGAAGGATTTTCATCTAAACCTGCTGCCCTTTGCATTGCTTCCTTTTCTGTTCCTAATGGTTATATTTCCAAAATTTGAATTACAATGTTTGCTTCCCCCCCACCCCCCACCCCATGGCTGTGTCTTACCATCTTCAAGTAATTGAAATACTTTATTCAGTGCTTTATTTTGTATAGTTCACTCTATGATTATCTAGATGGTTATTTTCACCCCACACTCACTTGTTTGCTGCAGTATAGAACCCTGAGGGGTAGATCTGGTAATGGAATGGGTGTTGCCTGGCAGTGCTGGCCCTGGCAGCTCCAGAGGCCTCTGCTGACCCAAGTCAGCAGTGACAGTGCTGCTGTACTGCTGCACTGAAGACTCAGCTGCTTCTTTTTGTGTTTGGTAAAACAGTACTGGGTCTGGTGGAGTGAAAAATTTATAGGATTAAGGACAGAGGGCAGCTTTCTTCCAGGAGAGGTGATTCGTACTGCCAGACAAAATGTTGCAATTTTGTTCTTTAGTATGTAAAAATTTGTTTTGCCTAATAAGTAACAAGGTTATTTGTAATTTTCTGCCTTTTTTGTGTAAACTGCCTGAGACAAAGCAGTGACTTTTTTTTTCTGGAGAAAACAGAGATATTGTGAATAATGCCTCAAAAGCACATATTTTTCGTGCAGCATTTCTTGTTTATAACTTCTGTTTGCTGGAAGAGTGCAGAGAAAGAAAAGGCAAGAAATGAGGATCAGGAGGAAAGGGGAAGACAGCCATGAACACCATTCTATTTACACTTAACAATGTTACAGAATTGCCAGTCTTAACATATTTCCGTGGCATTCTGCTACTGCAGACATTTCTTCTTCTTTTCTTTCATGATAATGAAAATGAAATACTATTTCACCTTGAAAGCTTTACTTCTGCAATGGGATTTCAATCATAGTGCATTTGTCCAGAAACCACCAAACCCTGAGATGAATAAAAGGTTTGACAGCTGCACATCGATAAGCTCTAGTGACCTATTTTCCTGTGCTCCTACCTGCATTATATTGTGTGAGCAGGCTGTACCAAAAGTGTGATTATTGAAACATTTATAATGTGGTCCCCCCAAAATAACAAACAGTGGATTACAAGAAAAAATATACTGTTTGGGGGAGTCTTAAACATGAAATTATTAAGAAAAAAATCTACTGCCAGTGAAGTTGTACATCTACACAAACAATTTTAAATTAGCTCAAGAAATTATTTTTTAAAATAAAATCACTCAGTCTTGGAAGAAGGGAAAATTGATAGCTAACCCTTATACCAAGCCCCTACAGCAGAAAATGTCACTGGATTAAGTATAGTATGTGGTATAATTTATTAGTGTACAGGTTGCCTACAATGTGTGCTAAACCTTCTGCATAACTTATTAGTGATAAGAAGATTTTGATTTTTTTCCAACTGCTGGCATTTCTTTTGGTTTGTTAAAATGTGAGGTGTGAAAGCAGATGTTCTTGGTGTCATCTCATACAGGGTGATACACTACAATATTGGAGTGCAAAGTCAAGTGGAAATGTTGAAATCCCAATAGTAAAGCAGCTCCCTGGGTACATGCATGGAGAGGTTATCACCATGAAATGCACAGGCACTTCTGAAGCTTTTCGGCACAAAAATAGCAGATTTATTTCAGCATCATTAGGGACATGTGTCTTTTCCCACCACTTGGTTCCTGGAACAGTGTGATCTCCATGCATTGCTATTTTGACTGATACTAAATAAGATGATGAATAAATTGAAGTCAGTCAGGACAGACATTTGGTGAGACCAGTTTCTGCCAAACAGTTCAAACTTAGCAAAGCTTTAAGCATCAGTCCACAGTCTTCAGTGAGACAACCAGAAACATCCCTTGATCGTGGCATTGGCTCTGTATGTACAGGAGGAGATGGAAGTTATTGGTGGAGCTGGATTAGTCAGGATGCCAGGATCTGCTGTTTTGTTCTGCAAGGCTGTGCACCCTTCACTGACAAACCCAGAGTTATCCCTGACTGCAACACATGGGCATGTGGAAAAGCCCTTCCTCTGACACTGAAAAAAAAAGGTAGGAACAGTCTGCCTGTAGGAGATGAAAAGATTCCCATTTGCAAGGGTTTAAGTGAAGTTACATGAGAACTTGTAAAGAACTATCCATTCTAAGAAAAGGACAAAATCCCCATTTTGTTATTTTTTTTGTCAAGGGCTGTAATGGTAATTTCATCAGGAATCATTAGTCACTCCCTAATGGAGAAAAAGGTAGTTATGTAGTTCCTAGCTTCAATTAGTTAAGAAGTTTGCAACAAAAGAAGTGCCAATGCTGTAGAGAGGTGCTATAGAAAACTTTTTTTCCAGCTGTTGAATTTCTTGTGACAGTTTGAAAGTCGTAGCTTGCTGATTTATCATCAGTGGGATAGTTAAAGGGACTTAGACAGCTCTGTAACCGCTTCTGAACGATATTAAGGTTTGTGCCAAGAAATGTAACTTTGAACTTCAGGACTAAGTCCTAAGAAATATGTGTATAGAGTCAGCAGTGAATTCTAATCACAACAGATCAGTTCTATAGACAGGTTCTGTTCAGAAGTTTACTTTCCTGATGACAGCTCTCTTCTCTCAAAAGTGCAGTATCATGCAAATTCCTGATGATAATGGTGCTTAGTACTTTATTTTTTCAGTATGTTTATTTTTCACTTCTCACTGCTTTGGAAGTCAATGCAAATCTCATTTAAGATATTCTTGGGCATTATGTTAGTAAGACCAGGGGAAGAAGAAGTAGAAAAAACCTGAAAACTTTGAGAACACAGAAGCTCTGGATATGCTGGTGGACATAGAGTAGAGTCCAGATTGGTCCTGTCTGCAGTGTAGGTGTTGTCATTGCCATAGACTGAGTTAAAAACTTGCCTCTTGAACCAGATAAAGCTCCTGAATGATTAGGTGCCTTTTTGTCATGCTATGGATGGTAAAGTTCTGACTTACCCAGCTCTTTTGCCAATGGTAGCGATAACTGGGAGAAAATTTTTATCAGCATAGATATCATCTCATGTTTTAAAGTAGGTCGACAAAAGAATCCTGGTCTTTATACTAAAATAAGTTTGCTGATTCAGACCCATTGCCTAGCCTGGCATGTACTAGTAAGTGCTGAAAAGATATGTAGGTATTCTGAGATGAACAGACATTCAGTGAAGAGTTCATTCTATTATTTCTGTGTATTCACATTACACAGCCCTGAAACTATCAGACTGTTTCTGTGCAAGGAATGAGGGATTGGTTTTAGAAGGGAGTTACAGAGGAGAGCAATTGTATGTCATGGTAGACCTAGAGAGAACATTTCTGCAATATAAAACTGAGAATTGAAAGTTAATTACTGTTAAGAGAGACTTTGGGGTTGCCAGTAGATGCCCTTCATTGAATGCCGAGCTGAGCACAGATGTTCAATGTGTTTAGTTAAAAAAAATAAAAGGGATGTAAAAATAATTCAAATTACTTGGGACGTCGAATTGTAGCAAATTTCAAGGTGACTTTCATTCTTATATCTCCTACCTGTGATGAGAGAGAGGTGCACTTTGGGGTTTCCCAAATGCAACACTGTGCATCTAAAATAGGGATATTACCAGAAAAAAATGTGGTCTTTGTGCAGTGTTAAAAAATGATTCAAAACTCTTCACAAAAAGATAATAAAAGTCACTGAGGGAACATTGGGATGGTGATAACCCTGGAAGCTGCTGCTTTGCAGGTTGCTCAGTACCTGGGTTAAAATTAACCCCTAGATAGCATAAGTACATTACCTAATGTGATTCAGAATAAGCAATTTTCATATTGATGGCTTCCTTGCTGTATTAATTAAAAAATGATTTACCACTCTAAAGGGGACATCACTTGAATTACACCAGAACTGCTAATGTGGTAGCAGGTTGTAAATAAAGTAAAACTATTGTGTGCTAACAACATTTCTGTTGTGTGAATGATGATTGATATATTCATAGCTGTTCACAAGAAGGGAACCAACCTATTAATGTTGTAATGGGGCTATTTATATACTGGAACCTGTCTGGTGTATTAGAAAACGTCTGAGAGTTTCAGAGGGAACAATGATGTCCAAATGACAGAAGAGTGAGAGGTGTATTGTGACTTCTTGATATATCACTGTCTGGAATTTCAGCTTCTGGATTCCTAGCTAAGATCCACAATATCAGAACAAAACTTCAGTTCTGGAGTTGCACATCTTAAAGGTCTGTAAGATTTGAGTGTTTCTGTTCTTTAGCCGTTACTTCAAAAATCCCTCACCGACCAATGCACCATTTCCTTCCATCTTTCCTTGGAAGTGTTTTTGCCAATAATGAAAGAAATGATAATATGTTATTCTAATGTTTTATGTAATTTACAAAAACAGACATGCACACACTCCCCCTGCTACAAGCAAACAGATAAACAAAGAAGGTACAACTGTTCCTTGAGAAAAGGGTGAGTTTGCATGTAGGAAGTTTAAAAAATAATGCACTGCAATCTCACAAATAAATGCCATCTTTTGTAGAAGCTATAGTAAGAACACAAAGAATATAGACAGTAAGCCTTAGATAAGTTGACTGGTCTTTTGAAGAAATACTTTCTCAGTTATTGTAGTACTTGATATTTTGTGAATGTTTCCTGAAATTGTATGGGGTTTTTTTATTTTTGGAGAGACCACTAAGTATGAAATATCAAAAGTGACTTCTACTGCTTTCAGGGAAGGCATAATACCAGTCTTTGGCAAAGTAAGTTGTCTTTTATGTTTTTTTTTCTGAAGCTCAGTGGGGAATTTTGTAAACCCAGACTCACTAGTCCCATTTGGTAGTATTGTTACAGGAGCTCAATTTTGCATTCTGTAAAGTTCACGTGCGTTTTTCACTAAACATAATGGGTTCATGTTTTCTTAGAATGCTGGTGAGTGACATTTCAAATGGGCAAAGTAGACTAAACTGTATGAAAAGTAACCTTAGTTATAAAGTAGTGTTTTGACAGGTTTTAAGCACTATAGGGAGATGTTTTGTGCTGTGGATTTTATTCTGTTCTAACCCTTACACTGCAGCTTTTACTGCAGTATTTGGATCCCACCAGCAGTGCAGAAGGTGATGTGAGCTTGTTCTGCCATGTACAAAACGTATTCAGGAGAAAGCTGGATTTGGAAAGCACATCTGTGCATCTAATGGAGAAGATGAGGTTACAACCCTCTCATCTTTACCTGAAGTGGTGTGTAAAGGTCCTTAGACCTTTATGGGGAGTTATTTCCTAGCTGTGAGCCAGATTCTCCACAGCTGACTGTCACATGATGTAGAGTGCTCTGTATAAGATACCATGCAACTTTCTCCAGCAAAATTTTGAGCCAAATAACATGCTAGTTTGAAGTGGCTCTTCTAGAAAAGCATGAAGGATTTAAAAAGTAGATTGTCCATCATTTCCAGAGAAGATGAGTTCTAATGGAGCACTTCATTGTGCAAATGAATACATTTCAGTGAAAAAAGAAGTCTTAATATTCCATTATTAGCATAAATAAATATTAGGAAAAAATTAGGCTGCAAATAAGAGAGAAATTGAACATTTTTACTGCAGAGAAGAATTGATTTGGTAGATAAGATACACATAGAAGTGGGAAAGCTTTGGTTTGGTTCAAGAATGTAGCTGTTTTACCATTATAAGTCAGATATGTACCATAGGAGCTCACATTCACCTATTTATTAAAAATGCTAATGTTTTTAACTGATTATTAAATTTAAATTAATGTTTGTAACTGATTAAGTGAAATATGTATGGTAAAATATCACACAGATCAATACATTTACCATCTCCTTTCCTCATTGTAGCTCATTTATACAGAATAGACTGCTGGTTTTGTGATTTTTAGGACATTGATGTATTCCTGGTAATAGAAGTTAATTTTAACTTCCAAATATAAATGTAGATTTTTAAGCTGGATCTTGTTTACATCTTTCAATGTGTTATTTCAGTTTTCTGTAGCGTAGCTGTATTCATAATTGTTTTCTAAGAGGAAAAACAGATGAATTCTTGCCTCACTAAGTTCTCTGTTCCTGAACACTAGAAACTGAACATGCTTCAAAAATATGTATCTGTCATGTCCCCTCATATTATTATGATGAAGTTTGCTTTTTTGATTACTTATTACATTCTGTACCTCTGCCTGTACTGCAGCTTAGAGGTCTCCTTGCAGTACATGTGCTTGTTGAGCCAGGATATTTCAGAGATCAGTCTCCTTTTAATGATTCAATTTCATCTTGCTGTTCACACCTGCAACACAGTGAAGTTGTTTGGGGGCTTCAAGATCTCCAGAAGAAACATGATCCTATAAAGACTCATATGTGTCTGAGTCACTTGGCTTGAGATTGTGAAACTGCTTGCAAAGTTGAGCAGGTCTGCAGAGCCCAATGCTGTCAGAACCACTGCCTAAATTGTTTCCAAATGAGTTGGAATTCCCTCAATCACCATCCTCACTGAAAATCACAGTGCCAAAGAAAAGGGAATTTAAAGTTGTTAGGGTTTAATCTTGTTAATATTCAAAGCTGGACATATAAAAAGACTGTAAGTCCAATTTCTCATAAAGCAATGTCATTAAGAAGTTTTTCAAGGTAGGCTGGAGAAGGCAGCAAGAGCACCTCTTTTTTTCTGTTTTTCATTGCAGTGTGGGTAGATGTCCAGCAGAAGATGCAAACTCTACCATGCTTGCTCTTCTCTGTTTCCTTTAGAGTTCAGTGAGGATTAGGTACTTAATTCTTTTAAGTATCTCTAAAAATCCCAGTGTCAAGTTGAGAGGCCTTTGTGTAGGTATAGGTGCCTATTTCATCAGCATGACTTGAACATTTCAAGCTATTTGTGGGATAAATCAATAGAAATGTCTATGTACTGTACTACATGCTTTTTAAAATGTTGCAAATAATTTCTTGGTAGCTCAGCAATGAATGTGACTTCTATATACTCTGTTACATTGTTTTTAAGATCATGGGTAATAATTTTTTTGAATGTTACTATGTAACTTTAGAAGTTAATTACTTGAGATAGCTGGATTATTTTTGCTTATCTTTATTCAGCTGAGATTACATAGAATTTGAATGTAGCACCACAGTATGACTCCACTTCAGATACAGTCAATTATATAAGTCTATCAGCAGCTATTTTATTATGGGAACAACAGAGACAGAAGGCTTGTGTTCTGTGATGAATGTAGATTAGAAAGAGGTCACCCTGACATACATAATTAGTTTCAGAATTTTAAATTAATAGGTGGTGTGCCCCCAAGGCATCCATACATTCAGGCTGAGGCTGCAGGATATCTGGTCCAGCTCCTGCCTGCTTTTGTCAGCAATGACACGGCTTAATGCACTGCTTGAAAAATAGCATAAGATATTATGGCAGGGCTAAATCATTGTAAAAACAACATTTGCATAATGCTTTGGTCATACTACTTATATTTCCCTTTGGAAACATTTGCACTGTTAAATTATTATGCAGCTTTCTAGGAGATGGCTGGCTCAACCTGGTATGTCTTCAGGTGCTCTGTAAGAGCTAAGCAGATGTTTAAGCAAGCTTCTGCAAACAGCTAATTGAGAGGATCTAGAGGTGTATGAAATTGTCCCTTTACATGAACAGCACTGACTTAAAGTGACTAAAATAAAGGTGAACCGGAAGGCATTACCTGCCAAGACCTGAATTATAGCACAGAATTCAGGCTTCTACCCCAAACTTGAACAAACCAAACCTGAGAATTCAATTTCTGAGGAATTCGACTGATAACTTCATCTCTCAAAATGAATCCATCTTTTCAGGTTTCTCTCTCCCACTTGCAAGAGGTGCTTATAGGTAGGATCACAGACTTTTCCTTCCTGTTCTATAGGCTTAGGTATGATACCTATGTTTCTTGAGCTTTTTGAGGTGCGCTGAGCTTCATTTGGGTTACAAATATATCTAAAAGGAGGTAAAAACTCTGAGTAGCACATGTAATCTGATACCTTGTGGCAGTTTTAAATTAATTTAACACCAATTATTTTTCAGTTTATTCAGAAATTAAACTGGGGAAAAATTAAATAATTCAGTATTTCTCAAAAATGGAGACAATGTGGACATGCACTTCAGGGGATTCAAATTACTGAATTATTGTGATACTAGTGAAAGGAAACTAGGCTAGGATTTTCAGTTATATGGGTTTTCTGTGGTTTTGATGACATCTGTAATCAAATATTTGATCATCTTTATGAAACATGTCTCAGATACCCTTCTACACCACAGCAAGCTTTAGTTGAGGTGCAAAGTATAAGTAGCTTATTAATTGTATATTTTTAGACATTTTTAAGAAGTCTGTAGGTCTCATATGAGTTATATAAGTATAAATATAAAAAGTCCAGAAATCTGCAGTTGAACACAATTGCATAGTAGTAGTTTACTCTCTTTTGATGAAATTATTTGTCAGTCAGTGGCTCTGATCAGAGCCACTGGTAGGTTGGGTAAATGGAATGTGACAGACAGATCCACATCTACTCTTTTTTTATTTTTTTTAAGAGATAATGCTGTTGAAATAAAATGTCACAAAGCAATGGTTTCCTGCTGCCACTAAAATGCTGTAGTAAAACCAATTATTTATTTTATAATTATCTGTTTTATGGAAAATAAATACTGGAGTAATCCCAAAATGTTTATTTTGAAAGTAGAAGACATTGATCCTGTGACAGCCCTCTATTATGATGTATTTACTTCCATTATTGTAGCAAATGATTGATGGATTGTGAATTGAATAATTTTGTCTTAGGGGAACTGCTGTACTTGAGTGATTTTCACACAATAGTGGTTTTGTTGAATTCCTATCTATACTTATCTGTGGTCACTTCAGACTACCTTTCTTGTTTACAGAATGTGTGAAAAAATACTTGATTTCCTGTCTATTTGTGACTATTTCTCTGGTATTTCTCAGAGTTGTTTTCACATGCTCCACCCCTTCCCTGTGCTGTCCCATAGTCTGGCAGCAAGAGGACTGCAAAGGATCCTCTATAGCCAAGACCCCTTCCTTTTAAATTCTACTTTTAATTCTTTCTACCTATTGGAAATGGCATTGTGCAGAAAAAAATCCCACAGAAAAATAACCTTCATCCGTAATGGATATTCAACTCCATGGATGAGAGCATGTGAGAGAACCACAGAAAAGAACAGGCAAAGAAAGATATTTATTTATATTTCAAATTAGGATAACATGGGGAATTTGTAAACAGAACACAGGCAAAAGCACCTGGCAAACATTTCTCTAAAAGTTACCAGACCTGCAGAAACATTTATATTAGTTTCAATTTATGTGGTTTGAAAAGATATAAACCAGCAGAACTCTGAAGACATTGGCATGAATTCAGAGAAATGTTTCTGTAATCTTCTGCATAAGATAATTTTTGAAAAGTTCTGTCATATGCACTATAAACAGCACCTTTTTTCTTCCCCACTATGAAGTAAGGATGTGTACAGGCAACTAAGGCACTTTTTCCAAGGTGAGATAGAATGAGGAACTAAAATATAAAATTCATTTCAGATTTGACAAATTGAAACTGCCTTAAATTTTCTTTTATGTATTAAAAAAAAAAAAGGCACAGGAAAATTTGCTATAAGATGATGACAAACTGTAAAATATAATAGCCCTTATTAATATATCACTGATACTGCAGCAACAGGAGAAAAGGCTGCATTTCTCATTATTGCTGCTCTAGGTATGTATTTTTGATTTCAGTCACAATTTCTTGCTGTTCCAAGCATGCCATATAATCTGCAGGGATCTGGGGAATTAATTAGGTACATTTTGTTTCTCCTCTGACTAATCCCCTCAATTCTCTTAGTTTAGGGAGCTGAACACACCAACAACTGATAAGCCACAAGGACCTTATTTGCTTTACAGAAGGTTCTGCAAATCCCATCGAGGTGTTGGCCTGTGCTTAAATTTTCTCCATTTAGTCCTTGGGATAGTGGCATTTGAATGTGACCCTTGAAATGAAAAACATAATTGCACTTGGAAAAAGCAAATGGGGGTAGATTAATAACAATAAAAACAATAACAGCTTAACAACAAACCTTTTCTATAGCCTCAGAAAGCATTCAAAACAAAATCTATGATAAGCAGAATAACTGTGTCTACTTCAATTCCAAAAATTGTAATTCCAGTGAAATATCCTCATATTTTTGAATATGGTTACAGTTGATTAAACTGACTTGGTTTCAGTCTGGTTTTAAACTGCTCTTTAGTTTCAGATTATCTTTTATTATCAGAGAATTGAAAAAATGATGCAGATGAACAATGTTACTGCTAATGCTGAGCCTGTGTCATAGCAAACACAGCTCTTTCTTTTAAGCACACTCAAGGTATGAGCAGTAGGCTCACATGCAGTTCTGCTTGGAGAGCTCGGGAGGCCAGGGAAGAAAGAGGGAGGTGCTTGTGAATGGACCCCACTGGCACAGACTCATTTTGCCAGACTCACCTGGGGCAGTTGCTTCATGGCTTTAAACTGGAACTATTTGATTTGGGAGTGGGTGAGATGGCTGAATAATCCCATTGATTTTGTTGAGTGTTGATTTGCTGTGTGTATATTTTAATCATTTCAGGACAGGGATTATTGACGAACTATGTGTACAGAACCTGTAAATCCCTTCTGAGGTCTGGGGTTTTTTTAATGTCTGTTTTTCTAGTTTTGAAAGGCTACAAAAGAAAGAACAGAGGCATAATATTTTCAGTTGTTGCCCATTACTGATAAGAACAAGCATGCAGAGCATTTTTGCTTTTTTGAGTGTTCCCCAATGGGAGGGTGACTGCAGAATATTATTGAATAAGGCCCGTCCTTGCCACTACAGTCCCTCATCTCTCACCATCACTGGTTCTGTATCCTGTTCAGGTCAATAGATTTGTCAGTTGTGGTGTTTTATTTGTTTTCTTCTTAAATCTCTTGTGTCATTTATTAGAGCAGAATCCCAGCTTTCTTTACCACTGGAAATCAACATTAAAATACATACATGGTTGAATGTGAAGAGTGAGAATAATATCTCCAAAATTCTTTTCTTGGAAGATCCCTTGCAACAGGGAAAACTATATTCCTAATAATTCCTCTAGGCCATTTCTTCCCAAGACTTTACAACAATTGTGAAATGCTGGGAGACTCGTTAACAGCTCTGAAGCATTAATATATTCACTTTCATCATTAGAGTGAAACACGACAATTTTTTTAGCAGTGAAATCTTCACACTGGGTTGTTATAGGAGACACAACTTAAAAAGAAAGATTTGTAAGCAGTTGTCTTTCTTTTCATAATTTCTGACATTACATATCCAGAATAGTTTGCCTGATAAATGTGCAATACTTGCAGTGTTTATGATGGTTCTGAAGCTTGTATGGGGCTCCTTTGTCAAAGTTTGACTCCCATTCTTCTTAAGCCAATTGACTGGTTCTCCACAAATGAACCAGAGAGCCTGCATAGCCTCTCTTCTCTATATTGGTCCTTCCATGGAGCTCAAAAAAGCATCTTTATCCTGTGGCTCATTAATGTGGCAAATACTTAGATGCTTATCTGGAGAGAGTAATGATGTCATCTGATGTGCTGTAAAACCACCCGTTCGATTTTCCACATTTGAAATAACAGCTTTTCATTGCCTTTTCTTACCTCGAGTAAGATTGGAGCTAATTATGCTTTGCTAATTTCCTTTGTTTTATTAGTTAAATAGAATAGCTCAAGTGTACAATGTTCTTTGTTAATACTGTGCCTGTGCTATGCTATTAGGCAACTGTAAAAGTGCTGAGATTTACAGAGATCAACTAGCATTCAGTAGGCTAAGATCCAAATAAATCTGCTGTTTTATGGTGCTCTCAGTGATATTCTGTAAAGTTCACTTTATTCTAGTAAGCAGCCAGACATCTTTGAAAAAGTCAACTCCTGTGCTAGAAAAACTGGAGTATTTCCAGGTTTGCAGCAAACTACAAAACACATAATAGCTGGGATCCTTCTGAGCCTCCTAGAACAGTGTTTGCTCTGTAATCCAGGGCTGGCAACTGCATTTAAAAGTCTCTGGTCATAGCTCCAAGTTAAATGCTGCATCTAAAACCCTGGAGCACACACTTTATGCCAACTGGCAAATGTGTGTAAGACATCAGTGGGTGACCATGTTGGTGGCATGTTCACAGACATGTAAAGGAATAGCCTCCTGCCTTCTCTTAATGGAATTTTGTCAGCAAGCTACCTAAATCTTCAGTGAAATTTCTAGTTTTAATTTCTCCTCTTCTACCAAGATATTACATTACACAGTAATATATGCAACTCTGAATAAGGGATTTTTTTCCCCTACATTGTAACTAAAACCCATTGTTGGCATGTCAGAAGGTGTCTGACACAAGAACAATAGAAAGAAAAGAAACTGCCAGTAGTGTTGTGACCGTATTGATTACATGGGGCTTATCTTCCCTTTATATTCTCTCCTGTCTAAAATAATGCTGTTCTCTTTCCTATGGGTTGAGCAAAAGGGTGTTTAGCAGTTATACATTCGAAATCCAATAGTCAGAAAAATATCCTCTTTTAAGCTATAATCAGTTAATGCTCATGCTTCTTGAATGTTATTGTCCTTTAATGCCATAATCAAAAAACACTTTCAGAGAAAGAATCTATTTAATTTCAGTGACTTCGGACAAAGTCTTTATTTTTCTGGTGAAAGTGTAGATGCCCAACCCACTAGGAGAATACTTTTAAATTGGTGTTCTTTTGCTTAACTGTCAAAATAGTCTTTTTGTGTGAAGACCTGATATTAATGATGTTTTTAATACTGCGGCTCAAAATTTTTCAGTTTTAACGTTGGTAAAATGAACAAGTTATGTCGAAATGTTTCTCTACCAGTAAATCTACTGACATAGAAGATTCAACCAACTCTTGTTCCTCCCCGAACTGCATAATGGAAAATAATTTGCAATCCATAATACTCAAACCCTGAATATCCTCTCACCCCCACCAGTTTCAATAATTTACAGGTTTAGTATTTTGGTCTTTGCACCAAGATCTGATAATTGTCTTCGGTTTAGGCTGAGAAATTGGGCTTTGTAAGTCAGAATTGTGTGGTTAAGGACTTTGAACTAAAGACTTGGTTTTCTAAATTGCAAAATTTATCCATGTTATTTAAAATAAAGTTTATATGAAACATCATCTGAATTGTTTAATAATTAGACTTTGAAATTGCTCTTCAGAAGGATTTTTTGATGCTTCATGTCCAATTCAGTCAAAAAGTTTTGGAACTTATGACTTTTGAGTGCTAATTCTGATATTTTGAAAAATTGAAAGAACCACATATTTTGCAAACTGGGGTGATAAAGCCCTGTGTTCTCATGGGGTTAAAAACACTCCATATTTTCAGTAGCTTCACCCCTGCCAGGAGATACATTCTGTAAATGTTCATAACTTTCCAATCAGATTGAAACTCAAAATTCAGTGTAAATAAGTTAATTCTGTGATCAAGGTGACACTCATGGGACTGTTATAAATAACAAATTAAGCCTGCTTAGCCCTAGTACAGGAAGGTGAGTTTTGAGGGTCATGAAAGGACTCTTTCAAGTCTCCTTATCTGGTTTTGTGCTCTTTGTGTAGTACCAGGAGCAAGTTGTATCTCTGTCAGTAATCCTCTTTGCCCAAATACACCTCTGTATATGCTTCTGTGGTTCTTAAGTGCTCAGCCACAACAGCTTTATTCAGATGTTGAATATTTTCATTTTCTCATCTTGATGTTTCAATAATGCAAGTTTTTATATTTCCTGTTTTAAAATCCCAAATACAAATGACACAGTCATGAAGCATAATTTAAAGAGTTGTAATGATCATTAAATCCTCCAGAAATGTTATTTTCTAGCTGAAACCTGAGAAACTTAAAATATCCCATGCAATTAATTCTTTCATCTTGTAGTAGAGGTATCAATGTCATCATGAAGCATTTCCTAAAGATTAATAAACAAATGAAGTTAATGATGCTAGGCTATATTTTGGGACATCAGCTCCTCCCAAGAGATCATTAATTCCCACAAATCCTCCTGCCTGAGTTGTCATTGCTTAATTAGACCATTAAGATATTGCATGTTGATTGCAGTACTACAAAAAGGAGAAGATGATCAAATGCCCACAAGGATCAACAGTGTAAGAGTAAAATTATTTCAATATCTGTAATGGTTTTAACCAGAGCAGCCCTGAAATCCTGTTATGCTCCTATGGGAACCTATATTAGTTGAGTGAAGCATGAAGCAAACAGTCTGACCAAAGCAAGAAATAAAAAAGTCAATGGATTTCTGCATGAATCTACCTGAATTCGAATTTGATATTTGATTCCAACCCTAGCATAATGTAATGATCTTTTGAGATGGTATTATAATTCCATCCACTGACATTTTATCATGTTTATGTCTTGCATAATCAGAAGTGATTGCAGATGTGCTTTAAAATTGAAGTTTCACAGGTGAGGTTACAGAATTTCTTTCAAGGGAGTGTCACCTGCATCAAACAAGAACAGAAAATTGGGAATGAAACCCAGAAATTATTTCTTTTTTGTTTTTAATAAATACATAAGCAAGGAAATGCTTCCTTTTCACTGATGCATAAAACCTTTTGTGAGCAAGCCATATAAATTTTACTGCCTCTAATTTTCATACAGTTGCTAAAGTTCAGTGTTTCATTTTATTGTAACCTGCCTAGACATGTTTTTTTATCCCTAAGTCTGTAATTTTCTACAGAATGGTTGCTGTAACTGTAGTGATTACACAGTGGAAAAAGAATAGCAAACTCTTGGTTACTTCAGGGCTAAATCAACATGTGTGGAATGGAACTTGAGGGTGAAAGGTGGCTGTGCTCATCAAGATGTTTAAGTGAATAAATCTTCAGCTCAGTTTCAGGTCAGGAGAAAGCACAAACAGTTTAGGTAAAGGCAGTTGCTGCAAGAGGATAATGGATCTACATGTAAACTATAAATCAAATTGCACAAACCCAGAGGTGTTTGTAAATCAAAAAGCTAGAAAGGCAGGCTGGAAAGACTGTGATCACATCTTTTCTTCAAAAGAGAAGCACCACTTTCTTTGCATCTTAATAGTTTTTTATTAAAAATATGTACTTAAGGCTATTACCATTGACAAGCTCTCTGCGAGCTCTCTCAATCAGAAAAGATTGTCTTGACTTATTTTTCAACTTGTAGCTTATTCTATCATGATGCCTTTTCAGGTCTGTTGAACTCTTTATGAGGTAAGCACAATACTTTGAATTTGATCTTAATGTGCCAAGAGATGGTGCTTACTGTCTTTATAGGGAATTCTGAGAATAAGTAAAAGTCTTTGGTTAGAGCTAATGAATTGCCACATAAAACCATCAAAAGATTTTTCCTGCTTTCTTAGCAAGACTTGTCTTTTCTCCTTACTTCTTGAAGTTATACTTCATTTATTTTCTTCAAAAATAGGATAAACTCCCAAGGCAGACATCATGTCAGATTGAAGTCAATCAAGTTTTGTTCTTTTTTATTTTAAATGATTTTTTTTTATTTGAAAGTGAGTCCTGCCACCTAATTTGATGTGTTCAAACATAAATTTGCTTAAAAAAATTACCATCTGTGTTTGCATCTCTTCTGGTAAAACATCTTGCCCAGCTCCACTTGATATTATGATCGGCTTAACAGTATTTAATCTCTATTTTTCAGTTTGACCATCTGCTAATTTTGGACAGTATTTCACGCATATCTCACAAAGGTATTGTGAAGCCTGTTCCATCCAGGTTTTACAGCTAGTCCTTTGGGCCAAGTAACCAGAATCGACCAAGTACACACAACAAATATTAGTGAAGTTTTTGCTGTTTAGTGTTTGTTAGTGAGATGTTATTTACATACAAATCAGTATAGTACAGGATATCAGAATGGTCTGTTCTGTGTATGCAGTTTGGAAAAAAGGGTCACTTTCACTGTTTAAAAGTGGGTTTTGTGAACCTACACCCACAGTCTGGCAGTGGTCGTTTGTTTTTTTTCCCATGGAAGGTTTCTGTTTCATTAACTTGACACCTTGGTTTCCTATTCCTTTAACTTGGTGACCTCTTTAACTGTTTACTGCCCTTTAAGGTGTTTCATATTCTTCAGCATCTGGATGATCTGTCCAAGTGCTTAGCCATCCTCAATATGATTTTTTTCCCCCACTGTTCAATTGGAATTTTTCTTTCTCATTGTAGCTTTTCTGTGCACCTGCAGGTACTTCTTTTCTGTGAGCTAAGTGAACAAGGCTCCCTCATGTAAGGATCTTTGCCGTGGGTAGAAAGCGTGAGTGTGTCGGTCTCATGTCCTGAAAAAAGCGACTTTGGCTTCATCCACTCTCTGAGCAGAGGCGAGCCGGGCATCAGAACTCCCGCAGAATCTAGGCTTAGTTCACGCACAGCAGTTTAATTTAAGCAGGGAAGTAAAGAGACAAGAAAGGGTTATTTTCCGCTCATTGCCAGCAGGATTTTATTATTGGAGCCATGGAGTGCGGTAAAAGATGCCTCAAAATGGCGGTCAGGGGCGCGTTATGGGACAGAGGAGAGGGAAGGGCAGTCAGGAGAGCCAATCACTGCGGAGGACCACAATGATTGACAGGGGCGCCGGCCAGTGAGCCGACGTCTGCACCCGGCTCCGGAACCAATGAGCTGTTCCC